>JAPMOQ010042969.1:2106666-2117204 GCA_026543055.1 Argiope trifasciata
AAAAAAATTGTTTCATTGTTATTTCATTGCAGCGTTGCAATTTGAGCAAATGTGTTTGGTGTGCTCCAAACATATAAATTTCTGTCAAATCTCACAACCGATCCTCGTGATTCTAGTCCACTTTTCTTTTTGGCAAGGTTTTTTCTCTGACGTCGCATCTTCCATTTCTTCAATACATAATTCTGATTTTCTCTTTAGTGTCTTTAACTTTAGCTCACTTTTTAGGGGAGTGGCGCCTTTTTTCCGACATTTTTATTCGTAAATGCATTTGCCAGCCGTTGCCAGTCTAAAAGAATACGGATATATTTGTAAAATCACAAGTGATAAAAATTTACATGAACGGTCGTGCGTATCTCTAAAATACAAATATCTGATCGGCAGTGACCTATTAACGCCACAAACTTACGACGGCTACTGAAAGTAGGTCAAAGGGAGGGGGGCAAATAGCCGAGGACAGCCGTTCCCAGTGCCAACAGATCCAAAGTTATAAACGAAATTCTTCTGTAGTATATCTCTCACATACGCGCGCCCGCTGGAAGGTTAAGATGGATGGACTTAACCCAATAAAAACACTCCAACACACATTCGGAGAAAATATCCCAATCTATACCTGAGTCTACATGACCCGATATTATTTTAATGATAGAAAATGAAAAAATGGGCTCAAGAGGCTAGTTTGTGCGTGCGTGCGTGTGTGTGTGTGTGCAAGCGTGCATGTGTATGTGGGGGGGATGTTTACGAGAGAGGAAATAGAGCCGAGGTGTACAGACTTTTTCAGAGTATTCAGAGTGGACTATTTCTAATTTATTAAGGTGTTTCGGTTCATCCAGTCACGTAGTCTACAATATTTACTATAACTTAATAATAAATACAGATGTACTTACCTATATAACTCTAAACATAGCAATAATTGCTGCATATATACGAGAGGGGATCCGAAAAGTTTATAAGGAAAAGAAAAATGCTGCATTAACAATAGGCAAAGGATACAAATGCAATCAAAAGATATATATGGTGGTTCATTTTCTACATAATCACCTAATCTGTTGAGGACTTTATCACACCCCTGAATCAATCTGTTTAACCCTTCTTGGTGATAATCAGGCTCTGGCTATTGAGTAAGTTCCTGTCACCTTTTTGAACATAATCGCCTGATATGAACTTTGTATCGGATAAGTTTTTTCAACGCCAGGAAAAGAAAAAAGTCATTGGAAACCTGTATGGGTGTCGACTCAAGACCTCCCATCTAAACTGTCTAGCAATCTCTCTGCCCGCTTCTAAAGAACGACGACATTTAGCCACCTGTTGTCTACTCATAGCTTTCCTCCTACGTACACTTCAATGATTTATCTGTGAGTGTTGAATGGGAACATATTCTTAGCCCATAAAAATCGTAACACGACTCGCATCTCTGCGCCAAACTGCTTGCCTAGATGTCTTGCCATTAATGTCGCTGTTTCAGGATCGGTATTATCTGCACGAACGTCTGATTTAGACAATTAACACGATCTGTCTCCATTCTAGGTAACAATATTCCCATCCACAATTTCTACTTTCCAAATACTGCTGTTATGTACTTTATATTGGATCATACCTAGCAATAATATCAAATGATGCATTTTATATGCAAGATTCAAAATATCGAAGGTAAATGAGGGAGGTCGCTTGAAGCTGTAATGATGACGGTATTTTGTTGAATGACTTTTAAAAAAACTCCATAGTGCTTCGTATGTGAAGCATCACAAATGATAAGTTACGATCTGTTGTTGAACACACTGTCTGTCCATGGATTGGAAGTATCGAAGGTGAATGAGGGAGGTCACTTGAAGCTTTAATACTTAATACTTACTTTAATACATACTTTACTTTAATACATACTTTACTTTCATACTACTTTAATACATACTTTACTTTAATACCTACTTTAATACTTTACTTTAATACCTACTTTAATACTTTACTTTAATACTTTACTTTAATACTTTACTTTAATACTTACTTTAATACTTTACTTTAATACTTACTTTAATATTTGAATACTTTATTTTGGATCATCCCTAATAATAATATCAAATAAAGCATTTTATGCGAAACATTAATAATAAATCTTTTTCATCTTCAGTAAGTTCCCTTAGTAATAGCTAACAGAAGACTTTGGCTACATACCGTCCGCCAACATCTCTGTATAGAACTACTGTTATCTAGTACGAATTCTAAGTAATCATCTGTGAGATGGGAGCAATATGTTGTCTTAATTATATTCATCATTGAAAATGATGGGTAGCTAGGTAGAACTAAAGAATGATATTAAATGATGTGTAACTTTTTTAAAATTAGGATACGTCAATTAACCTTCCAGCGGGCGCGCGTATGTGAGAGATACACTAGAGATGAATTTCATTTTATAGCTTTAGATCTAGTGGCACTGGGAACGCCTGTCCTGGAACGCTATTTGTTCCCTTCCGTTTGAACTACTTTCGGTTGTCATGGCAAGTTTGTGGAGTTAATAGGTCTCTGCCGATCAGATATTTGTATTTTAGAGATACGCGCTACCTTTCATGTAAGTTTTTGTCACATCTGATTTTTTTATGATTTTACAAATAAATACGTATTGTTTTAAACTGGAGACAGCTGACAAATGCACTTATGAAGGAATATGTTGAATAAAAGCCCACATATCTCTAAAAGGGGAGCTAAAAGTAAAGGTGCTAAAGAGAAAAGTCGAACAAGGTATTGAAGAAGTGGAAGATGCGACGTCAGGGAAAAAACCCTGCCTAAAAGAAAAGTGGAGAAGTATCAGTTGTGAGATTTGCCAGAAATATATATGTTTGGAGCACACAATAAACACATTTGCACAAATTGCAACGCTGCAATGAAATAACAATGAAACAATTTTCTTCCTTTTCATATCTAACTTTCAATTAATTTTTGCTTTTTATTCCTAAATTCTGTATTTTTACACTTCTATTTTTTAAATGCAAATCGTTCTGTCAAAATATCGACAATTTCACTTATATTATTTTTAAATCAATTCAGTTAACCTGTGGTCATTTTATTGTTATTGCAATCTATGTTTATACTGTTTCTGCTTCTTTTTAAGTAAAAATTTTTTTAAGTGATTGTAGTTATTAATCCTGAGCTATTTACAATGGAATTTTAGTCGTTACGCTTTTGAAAATTTACAATTTACTCTAGCGTATGTGGGAAATACGCTCAGCCTTTCATGTTGGTATGATGGCCGCTCCTGCTGAAAGGTTAAATGATATGTAACTTTTTTAAAATTAGAATAGGTCTATTAAGTTTCCAGAAGTTATTCTTAGGCTCTTATTCTTATAGTCTGAAATACGTACTTTTAAAATTATGTCATTTTGAACTAGAAAAAAAAATTTTTTTTTTCAAGAAATAAAGAGAATAAAACGTTCTTTAAATTTGTTTCTTTTAGTATGCGCATCTTAGGTCTTAGTAAAAGCAAATCCCCCAAAATATCTTAATGGTCCACGTGTTCCTGTCGATACTGCTACGTTCAGTGGTGGCTGGGTGGTCGGCTGTATGAAAGAAGAAGTGGTCCATGTGCCGATTGCTCTCAACCTAATGCCCACTCCTAGTGTAGTAAAAATGCGATCCTTATGCGAAAGCAGAAATAGTTTTATCAAAATTTTATTTAATTTTTTAATTTGGAAGCAGATATGTTAAAAATATTTTGAAATAAATTCGTCTTTCTTATTTTCCATATGTGTCCTTAAGAAATTAATTAAATCCCTGTCAACAAGTATTATAAAAAAAATTGAATTTAATTCCTACTTAGGCCAACAAAAATTTTTTATTTCAGTTAATTTCATTAAATAATTATCAAAAAAATTCTAATTATCCAAAAATAAGTTTCAAGAAATTATGGATTTCCTTTGGAATTGAACTCGCATTCTTCACCTTCACGTTAAAAAAAATAAAAATCTTGCATTTTACCGATTGATCTACTGCTCGTTACTTTAATTTACAAATTGATCAAACTATTATGAGTTTGTAAATTACATTTTAAAAACGATCTAAACTCTATTTAAAAAATAATAAAATTTAATGAATTAATTAATATTTGAAAAAGAACTGTATTAATGTCAAGTGTCATACACAAAAAGCTTATAAAATGTATTTGAACTTGAATGGATGAGTTTAGTTTAGTTATATTAACGTCCCGTTTCAAAGCAACACGAGGGCTCTTTGGGGACGGACCTCGTCATTTTGAACCACGGTCAGATGACGAGAATGACACCTGAAGTGGCACCCCCTTCTCCACACCAGCTGCCTGACGTTTGGCCTGACAGATTTAACGTGCAAGGGACCCCCTCACACGACGGTTCTTCGGTGGAATCAAGTCTCGAACCTGAAACCCTCTGATTCCGAAATCTTACCACCAGGCCACAGCGGCCCGCATTTTATTTTGAGATCGTGTATTAGAAATATTTTAATTATTTTTTGATATTATTTTTAGAAGCTCAAATTGACCAGAACAGTAATAGTCACTAGTTTTTGTAGCAGATAGGAAATGTTATAACTGATCGAATGGGATTTTAATCAATAAGAATGTCAATACTGATCATCCAGTGACTAAATACATAATTAGATTTTAATTACTTAAATGAAAGCTGTTTTTAAACTCTTTATTTCTGAATGAAAAATTTAAATTTCTATACATAATCATAATGATAAAACATGAACAAACTATCTAATTTTATACTTTAATAATAATTACTCAGATTTAAAATTTTAAAAAATATATACTTTGATTTCTAAAATTGTTTCTATAGAATTTTTCTTAAGAATTTTTACTATGCATTATTATTTTCATGTAATGTTGGTAATTGAGTATTCCTAATTGAATAAAAAAATTAATTTTAAAAATTAATGAGTTGATGAATAAAAAGTTGAGTTGATGCCCCTTGAGTTGATGAATAAAAAGTACTTTATTAATGTTTGAAAATTTGAGCAAAATATGTAAATAAATATACACTCATGTCCAAAATTAAGGTCACAAAATTTTTTTCAGAGTAATTCTAAAGGGTTACCAGTGAAATTTATACTAATTATATTTTATACATTGTGAAGGACCGGTAACACGATATTAACCTTTGTTGTCGGAAAGAAATGCTGTTTAGCATTAGTTTTTGAGGAACTACTAAAATCAGGGGGTTTTGCAGGCTATTTTGTGAATATTGCATTAAAACAAAAATTTTAACCTTTGTCCATTGAGAACAAGCTCTCATAATCGCTTATCCGATTCTTTGAGATGGAGAGCCATTGGCAGGCTTGAAGATGGGCAGAGGTGGTTCGATAGTTACAAATAGCAATGAAAGAGGTATCAAGGTTGTGGAATCAATTCCAAACAAGTGGTACGGTAATCAGGAAGGAGGACCAAGGCCTTCACAGACCAACGACACCTGCACAGAATTGCAATTTGGCATCAAACTTAGGACGGCATAGGCTGACAATAGCTCCTAAACTTACTCATGACCTGGCTGCTGCATCTGGAATAAAAATTTTCAGACTAACAGTATACAGACGTCTAGCCCTGTGTAACCAGCGACCTGTTGAGTGCGTACGTTTGATTGCAGAAAAGTCCGGTTTTTATGGTGCAGTCAGTCTCATCAGTCTTGGGCACAGCAAGATGAGCGGCGTGTTTTTTCCAGTGATGGATCGAGATTTACCACCCAGAGTGACACTCGAATCTTTAATTGGAAAGAGCGAGAAGCTCGCTATCATCCCTCCTAAGTAAAATAAATCGACATATTTGGCGGCAGAGGAATCATTGTCTGTGTGGCATAATGTTGGCCTGCACGTCTTCGAAGCGAGTTCTGTCAATGCACATCTATATTGTAATGTCTAGATCTGGTCCTATCAAATAAAGGGGAGCGTTTTAAATGAAATACTTTATTTGCAGCTTTAATTTACAGAAAAAATACTATTTATCATCTAGATTAAATGAAATGTCCATGTGGAACACCACAAGAATAGTTCCTCGAGATCTTTCGGAGAAACTCACGAGAACTGCTAACCAGCTGTCTTAGTCTAGCGCAGGTACCGGGGTTAGTTCCAGGAATCCACCGAATTCCTTGGGTGGAATCTTCTCTCGAACACTCGGCGTCTAAGTCTCACCTCTTAGTCTCGGCTCTCAGTCCTCGCCTTTTTCTCTCTTCCTTCGACCCTCCATCCTTTTTCTTCGACTCCCCATTGGTGCATTTGGGCTGGTGATTCTCCAATTGTCGTTCAGCAAAACTTCAATGGTCTACCGTTGACCGCAGGAATGTTCGTGGAATATTCACTGCGGGAAACAAAGCAGGCTGCACATCTGTGTCGAAGACATGATTAGTGCACGGGTGGTCCTTTATCTCGACTCCCTCTAAAGAGCTAGATGTCCATTCTTAGAAGGAGGGTTCTTCACTTGTCCATCTGTAGGTAATTAAATCGCCATAAAACCTAGACATTGAGGAGTCCAGTCTGTAATTGGCAATTATAGAGTACGAGAAAAAACCCACCATGATCAGGCCGGGAAGAAGCTGAATCATTACAATATAGGGATGAGATACTTGAAGCCTATGTGGAATTGTTCCAGGGTGTTTTGGCCCTGACTTCATGTTTAAAGGTGATAATGCTCATCCATACAGAGAAAAAAAAGTTGATGATTTTCTTGGGGAAGAGGATATTTGACGTATGGACTGGCTCTTGAGATCTCCGGATCTGATTCCTATTGAAAATGTTTGGAATCGTCTCAGAAGAGCCATTACACAGAGTAATCGCCTTCCTAATCCCCTCCAAGAGTTAAAAGCCTCCCTTTTGGAAGAATGGGCTTTGATGCCCAAGCATTTATTGACACCCTCGTGTAAGCTCCTGTGAAACCCATTTAGCAGTGGTGGACACACTTCATATTAGACAGGCCTTTCCCGAGATATATGCTTTTCTTCTGATGCATAATGTAACACTTTTTGGTATACCCTGTTTCTTAATATCAAATTTAAATCCCTGTAGTTATTAAAATCCATCCTTTTCCATGTTGTTAGGTGTCTATGTTCTTTCTTCCAGTGTATTCTACCTCTGTGTCAAATTAGGTGGCAACACAGTGAATTGTTTTTCATTTTCTACAGAATTTATGTTTGTGTCCTTAAATTTTGGACATGCGTGTATATAGGGAGAAGATGAACTAATTGTAGGAACATCAAAAACTGGTAAGTGATAACAATTTTAGAAATAAATCACAGAACATAGAGGACGTGAGGTCATATGCATCTGCGCATTTTGCTATATTATGACTTGTTTGATGTCACATTTAGATTTTATGAGCAATTACATATTTATGTGACTTTGAGAGCAGAGCAAAAGAGTGACCTAATATATCCAATTGCTCTAATATATCCTCTGCCCTCAAATTTTCTCATGCTGCACATGTATCAGAAAAATTTAATTCATCTCATCTTTACTATACCATACAATGTGGAATGTTTTAAAAACGCCAATGAGTGTGTATTCCTATTTGCTTACACTTATCTTTCTAATATCGATAAGTCTAGCTAGAATATTTTGACATTACATTTTTTTTTGACAAAAATTTTGCTCTGTTCTAATCATTCTGTTATCACAACAATTCTACCAAGACAAAAGGCCGTGTCATCATTTTCCTGTAAAGTAAAATAAAGAAACAAAGGATAGCTATAACTGATAAAAGCACAGTCTTTCCTTAATAAATCAATTGCATTAATCAAACTTTTCATCGTAACTGTTTCTGATACTTCCATATTTTATTATTTTTCACAGCTTCTGCTAAAATACTCAGACATAATGCAATATATAATATATAAATAATATAAGCAGTAATGTATAATAAAACTATGCGTATAGGAGTTTTATTAAACATTGCTTATTCCTGACTGAATCTACCCTAGTTCACAAGTTCTTTCAGAAAATTGAATTTAGTTTTGAATTCTACATGTATAATCGATGCATATTCTATATGCACGTTTCTACTGCTTTTGTTTTGAGGTATATTGGATCATTTCTAAAAATAATCACTTAACTCATCATATTAGCTGTGTGGAATCTAATGATTGCAAATTAGATGTCTTATTTGAAGAAGTACTTCTAAATTTCATCTTGTGATTAGTAATTTTATTATTACTTATGAAGAATACACTAATATGAAATTTGAAGCTATATCTCATGTTGATGATTAAGGGTTTCTCTTCATGGTAATATCCCCTCCTCCAATTAGACATTTGAAATTTTAGAAAGGCTTATACCAACAACAAATTTGAGGCTATTTCTCATGTTGATGATTCAAGATTTCTCTTCCAGATAATATCCTCTGCCCATTTAGATATTTGAATTTTCAGAAAGGCTTATACCAACAACAAATTTGAAGCCATATCTCATGTTGATGATTCAAGATTTCTCTTCCAGATAATATCCTCTGCTCATTTAGATATTTGAATTTTCAGAAAGGCTTATACCAACAACAAATTTGAAACCATATCTCATGTCGATGATTCAGGATTTCTCTCCATAATATCCCCTCCTCCAATTAGACATTTGAAAATTTAGAAAGGCTTATACCAACAACAAATTTGAGGCTATCTCTCATGTCGATGATTCAGGATTTCTCTTCAAGATAATATCCCCTCCCCATTTAGATATTTGAATTTTTAGAAAGGCTTATACCAACAACAAATTTGAAGCCATATCTCATGTTGATGATACAAGATTTCTCTTCCAGATAATATCCTATGCCCATTTAGATATTTGAATTTTCAGAAAGGCTTATACCAACAACAAATTTGAAGCCATATCTCATGTCGATGATTCAGGATTTCTCTTCAAGATAATATCCCCTCCCCATTTAGATATTTGAATTTTTAGAAAGGCTTATACCAACAACAAATTCAAAATCATATCTCATGTCGATGATTCAGGATTTCTCTCCATGACAATATCCCCTTCTCCAATTAGTCATTTGAATTTTTAGAAAGGCTTATACATGTCTTAGAAATGAGACTGACCAAATGAAAATTTGATTAAGCATTTAAAATCAAAGCAATTCTTTTTTTAATGAAATTGCCTGGATCTTAGAATAACTTCGTTCAGAATAAAACTGAAAGCAAAATATACTTAGAAAAATAAACGGAATTTTAACCTAACATGCTCATATTAAATTACACATAAAATATTAAATTGCACATAACACATTAAATCAAGGAAACTATATCGTTTATTGACTATTAGGGGGCCTCGTTGGCCTGATTGTTAAGGCGTTGGATTCGCATCCCTTGGATTGTGAATTCAAAAACACTCCGTGTACATACATGATGGCTGGTGTATACCATACATGTAGTCACAAAGTCCTCAAAGTCGAGATAGGGGTAATGGATAAGAGGCTATAGTTCTCTAATTCAGATCCAAATTATGATCAGAGGATGAGTGAATTGAATTTATGAATGAAGTCCATCCCACGAAAAGGTTATGACACATGTGTAGCTAAGTCGCATTCTTGACCCTAGATAGTAATACTGAAACAAGAGATCCTAAATCTCGGCTTGAAATCCCTGACATCGTCAAAGAGCTTGTCTAAATTTCCATAAGCAACAACAATCACACTTCAATTTTTTTTTCTATTTATAGATTTAAAAGGTTTTTTTCTGCTTCTTGAGCTGACAATATTTCAGTTTCTGATTCAATTCATGTGCACAACAAGTAATCTTTGGAACTAAGATTATTTGCTCCCTCTCTTCTGATTATATTTTTTGAATTTCAACTCATGGGCATATCAAATAATTTTTTAACTGTATATTATTAGTAAAAAATCCCTCTCTTCCGTTCCATGCTTTTTGAGATATCAAGTAATTTTTAAATCTGTATATTATTAGAAAAAAAAATCCCTCACTTCTGTTTCATACTTTTTGAAATTCAATTCATGGACATATCAAACAATTTTTAAAACTGTTTATTATTAGTTAAAAATCCCACTCTTTTATTTCACGCTTTTTGCGATTCAACTCATATGCATATCAAATAATTTTTGGAACTGTATATAATTAGTTAAAAATCCCATAGTTCTATAACATGCGTTTTGAGATTCAACTCATGGGCATATTAAATAATTTTTAAACTGTATATTATTAGTTTAAAATCCCTCTCTTTTGTTTCATGCGTTTTGCGATTCAACTCATGTGCACGTCAAATAAACTTTCGAACTCTATATTAATAGTTAAAAATTAATATCTTCTGTTTCATGCTTTTTGAAATTCACTCATGGGCATATTAAATAATTTTTAAGCTGTATATTATTAGTTAAAACTCCCTCTCTCCTGTATCATGCTTTTTGCGATTCAACTAATGTACATATCAAATATTTTTAAACTGTATATTATTAGTTAAAAATCCCTCTCTTCTGTTTCATGCTTTTCGCGATTCAACTCATTGGCATATCAAATAATCTCTCGAATATATAAATAGTTAAAAATCCCTCTTCTGTTTTATGCGTTTTGCGACTCAACTCATGG
>JAPMOQ010042969.1:2208062-2221289 GCA_026543055.1 Argiope trifasciata
AATTTCGACGTTTTTCCGCTATAACTTCCGAAAATATTATTGCACAAACATGGTTTTTATATCAATTTAAAGATAAAAAAATTAGCTTTCTAATGGTATCAGTTTTTTTAATTTATAATGTAAATTTCTATTTTGAATGAATTTTTAAAGAAATATTTTAACCATGTTTTTATCACGTGACTGGATAAAATAAAAGAATGCCGGAAGTTCAAATAAAAAAAAATTATCATCGCAAAATAAATCTACAGAAATGCAACTTTTAGCACGTGACTGGATAAAATAAAAGAAATATAAAATGTGATATTTTCTTTGAAAAATAAATGCAAAGCAAACGTTTCTACAATCGTTTGCAATATCTATATCATTAACTCAATAAATCTTCTTTATTTACGGTAAACCTGATTGAATTTTGACAGGATATGCATTGAAATCCGGACTTAATGGCATATTTATGTAATCGTTTGCAATATCTGTATCATTAATTTAATACTTTTTTTCCCTTTCTCGCTTTCTTTAAAAAAACATACTTAATATCTTGGCAACATCATCGAAATTTTTTTTAATATTTTGGAAGCATAACCGATGGTTCAAACTGACTGATTTATAAAATTAAAGAATATTATTAGGAAAAGCTGTACTTTTAGAACTTTCTGTCCATCATCTTAAAGAAAATACTAATTTCAGGTCAATCAATGCCCGGAATTACTTCAAGACTAATGAATATGTGATTTAATTGAAAATTTTAGAACGCTTTACTCATGGCGAACCAGCTGGTCGCCAAAGGTGGCTAGTCTTTTATATAATACTTTTACTCATCCACTCATGTTCAAAAACATTTTTTTTAACTTGTAGTAGATTACATTTAATGTTAATATAGTTTTTTTAAATATTAAATCATTAATTAAATTTAATTTTTAACATTTTAAATAAAGTTCTAGCAACTGTATTGAGAATTGAATTGAACGCTTGAAATATTGAATTTCAGCTCAATCGGTGAAATGCGAGGATTTCAGTATTTTTCACGTGTTGGTGAAGAATGCCAGTTTAAAAAGTAACTAAAATAAATAATTTCTTTGTTGATCTAAGTAGGAATTGAACTTTCAATTTTTTTAAATATTACTTGTTGTGTGTTTTCGAATATTGCTTAAGCCGGTACTTAAATTTCTATGCTTCGAAAGGCTACATTTGTCAGATTTCTATTATTTTGGACTCTTTGGCCCACTTTTTTCTCTTTACTTTCTAATATTTAATAACGAAAATTAAAACACCCTAAACTTATTTCGTTTTCTTATGGTTTATCTATCTGTTCATAAGATAAATGTATTTTTCAATTCCTAATATTAGTTAATACTCTCTCTGTATATATATATATATATTTATATATCTTGTTCCAAGTTTCAGTCGTTAATAAAATAATCATTAACGTTATCGTTAGTAAAAATTATTAATATTACTTAAATTAATCATCCACTCAAGTTCAAAAACATTTTTAAAACTTGTAGTGGATTACACTTGATGTTTATATAGTTTTTTAAATATTATTTTATTAATTAAGTTAAATTAATTTTACTATTTTAAATAGAGCTCTAGCAGCTTGTAATGAGAACTGAATCAACGGGCAGTAGCTTAATCGGCGAAATTCGGCGATTTCAGTATTTTTCACGTGAGGAATGCGAGTTCAATTCTTGTGAAAATCAATAATTGTGTGATATTTAATAATTATTTAGTAAAAAGTAGCTAAAATTTTATAAACATTCTTTGTTGACCTAAGTAGGAATTGACCTTGAATTTTTTTAAAATGTTGTTTGTCTGTTTTCGAATATTGCTTAAGCCGGTGATTAAATTCCTATGCTTGGAAAAACAATAATATTTTTCAATGTTTTATTTATTTTGAACCCATAATTTAATACCCACTTTGCTCTATTCCCTTCCAGTGTTTAATAACTAAAATTGAAACATTCTGAAAGCATTTACTTTTTCTTTTGAATGTTTCTTAATTTTTTGTGATGAATATATTCTTCCTTTTGATGTATCTAATTTTTTCTTATGACATATTCTTATCTGAATTTATTTCTAATTTGTTAAGAACTGTTTTTTTAAAAACTGTTTTCACATCTTCGTCTTACTCCTTCTATTAATTAGTTCTTCTCTGAATTAATCCTAAAGACTAAGAATTATTGCAGTAGGATATATAAAAATAACTCTTTTCCAAGTGTTAATTTTTAGAAAAACATTTTCTTATTTTCTCTTTATTCCTTCTATTAATTCATCTTTCTCGTAATGAATTCCATAAACTAAGAATTACTACTGGAATTTTTTAAAGATTGTTTTAATATTTTCTTACTCCTTCTATTAATTAGTCTTCCTACTGTAGTAAGATATAAATTACTCGTTTAACAGTAACCCACTTAGCAATACGCTTTGTGAGGAACTCCGGCAGCCTGGTACTAAGTTCCGTTAAGGTATCCGACTACGTTCGAAGGAAAAAAATTCGAAAAATTAGTGTTTTTAGAAATTGTTTATGGTTTTTAGATGTATTGTCAATAATAAACACTATAAATACAAAAACAATTATACGAAAAAATGATATATTTTGAGTAATGGGAAAATGTGAAGTAAATTTTAATGAAATTGAACAAAAACGATTTACACTATGCACAAAATGTTAATGCAGCAATCCTATTTTTCTTTGCACACAAGTTATAGAATATAATAATGAATAAAATGGACCAAGAAAAATGTTGAGATGCAAAGAAGTGATGGGTAAAAATATGCGCATATATGCATTTTTCTCCATAAATTTACATCTTGATTTTTTTTTAAAACACTTACCAGCGGGTGACCGAGCTCCGCTCGGAGAAAACAGGTATCGAAGCTAACTCGAAGATTTAAATTTTCAATTGTGATTTATCAAAACAATACATGCCATAAGAAAATTTGTGAAACCATTGGTGAAAAGATAACCGGTTAAAGTGCACCATTGTAAACTATTCTAAACAAAGTTAGAGTTTGGAAAGGGAACTATTCTATACAAAGGTAAAGATTGAAGTGTATTGAAGTTCAATATTTTTGACAAATTTATTTAGAAAAACCAAACATATATACATACATAAGAAACATATTATAAACCTATAACACCATAAACATAAAACTTTATTAGTTCGCCATATTGGCTATAGATGGCAGCACGTTACCGCTTGAAAATTTAAGTAGCCATTATGGCGAACTAATAAAGTTTGAAAATATCCTATCTGTAACTCCGAACTGCTCGACCGTAGCGCTTCAAAACCGGCACCAATCGATTCCTCGTGGCCAAAAACCCCAGACCCCCAAGTTTACCGGAGTTTATTAATTCTGGAGCGATTTTCGACTTGGCAACCATTCCTCGTATTATAGTATTAGATAGATAAATGAAAAGGTATTTCTCCAATAATAAAACTTTAGGATCATTTCATAGCCCATATCATTTAAAACACACGCGGAAATTTTTGTGTAAATACCTCTATTATTTTTGGGGATATCATGTTGACGAAGGAGACTTTGCATAAAAATGAATATTTTGTGAGAATCGCAGTGAAAGACAAATTTTAGCTGAAAAATAGGTGACCCTGGATGATAACTGTTTTGGAAAGAAGAAAGTCTGAACTACAAGAAATAACAATGATAAAAAAAAATCGCCAATGTGGTCGATAACCAATGTTAATTAAAAGAGTGCTGTTTCGTGCTCCCATTCGTCGGAGTCAATGGCTTAGTGATAAGATCGTGACTTCAGTCTCGAAGCGTTTCTTGATTCGATACCCGATTGGACACTGCTGTGTTATCTCGTCGATCATTTTCCTTTCATGTGTGAGTTTTCGCATCTGATTACTTAAGTTTGGAAAGATCTGACATCAGGATTTACATTGTCCACAGCTCCATTGAAACATGCTAAATCTGAAATTTAGTTCTCTTAACCATTTATTTATTTACCCCGTTCGCGACCAAGGTCCCGTGGACGCGACGCAGCGATTCCACTCTTATCAGCCCAGCGTCGCTTCCACGCGAAGAGCTCCGATTGATATGGAGAGACAGCGTCGCGCATGCGTAATCGGAAATCAGAAGGTTTTATTTGAATTTTTAAATGCTACTAGATGGCGGTAAACGGCAATGGTTTTCACAACGGTCGACTCATATGGTATTTGACCTTCATGAAGTGGCATTAGTTTCTGTTCTATGCTTCTGTATTTGATATATTTATTGATGTAAACAAAGTGAGAATCACGGCTCTTTAAAGGGCTGGGATTTATTGCGCGCTGTGTTTATATTTTGACAGATAAGTGACTTGTTTATTGCTTTTTTTCGTTAGGAGAATATGGGGGAGTACATTCAGCGGATTATTGCAAGGGGTAAGAGTAAAATATTTATGAATGGTGTTCGGTTTTGGCGGCGTTTTTTATGTGTGTGTTTCGTAGAAGTTTTGGGATATGTGATGAGAATATAATTTTGTGGATTATAATATGTGATGGGATATAAATTTGGAGTCTTTTTATTAAAATGCTGATTTTATACGAATTTTTTTGTAAAATTAGGCTTAACTGCTTAAAATGCGCGGGCCGGTAGTGACGCTCCGTTTCAGAGCGTTCGGTCCCGTGACTGAGTTTTATTTCCGGCGCGCTGGTCCTCAAGGGGTTACGGTACTTAAAAGTACCATTAAATCTAGCTTATATCTTTAATATATGACTATTTTTGCTGATTGTATTCTAAAGGACACGGATAATATAACCCAAAAAGCATTTAGTTAATACAAGCTAAAAGTAGAAATTAAAATTATTTAATTAATTAAGATAATTAATTTAATGCATTATTAATTAATTGCATTTTTTTCTTGGATTCTCTGGGATTGTTCTGCAAGAAGACTAAACTACTTGTGCAAAAATGAAGTAGAAAAATTGAGGGCAACGTAAAAGTCAAGTAATAACTTAGAAGTAAAGAATTCTACCTTTACCATCTAGCTTGCCGAGAAGATTTTTTTAAAATTCTGAATACAGAAAAACAATGAGACTGGATACAATATCTATAGATTTTTTAAATTATTGAAATCGTATTTAGAGACGGAAGAATTTATCTAATGGTTTATAATAAACTTTCTTTCAAATCAAATCTAAATTTCTGAAGCATTTGTTTGCATCGTCACTATTTTATGCTATATATTTTTATGGAACTGATTCCAAAAGCAGAAGAAATTCAAACCTCTGATGGTTGCATACCCATATTTGAGATTTAAAAAATGGTTTATTGATTTTTTCAGATTTTTTTGAAAATTCTATTTCTGAAATTTCAAATATTTTTTTTTCCTTAAAGATTACCGGAAATCATTTGCAAAATTTAATTTAACAAATAATTTCGAAGAAATATTCTACCTAAGGTCAAAGGTTTTCGATGCATGGAATATGTATTCCTATTTTAGAATTTTTGATATTTTAATTCAAAGCAATACTTTATTATATTTATCAAAAAATATTTGGCAAAATTTGTAACATTTCCATAATTACTAAAACTTTATTTTATTTACTTGTATGGAATAGACAATTCTGGTTTTTGGACTAAACTCATTTCAATTAAAAGCACGTTCTTAATTCTATTTATCAAAAAAGATTTTGCAACATGAATTCTTTTTATTATTCCTTATTATTCTTTTTATTTATTATTTATGTTATTATTATTCATTTTTGCATTACTCTAATTTCTGTTCTTTATGAATTTTCTTAAACTATTAGAGCGAGATTGTATTTAATTATTTTCCTTTTCTTTCCAGGTTACTTTTGTTAAGAACAATGTGAGAACATATTAGCAATAAAATGATTTTACACGTCATCCGGCGTCAACTCCAAGTAGTAGTGATGTGTTGTAGTTTATTGGGTAGTATTCAAGGTAAGAATTCCAATTATAATTTTCTCCATATTTATTTTTAAAAAACTAACATCTTTCTCTTATAAATAACTAGCTATTACCCACGATTATGTTCACTTTGAAATTTCGATGTATATGTACGAAAAACTATGAAATAATGATAAATAAAAAAAATTAAACCTTAACTAAAAACGATACATTTAAAAGTATAAGCATATACGAAAAATATGCGACATAAATACAGTTTTATAGCAAAAACACGCAACTAACGTAAAAACAATTTATTTACAGTATATACCGAAAATAAAACAAAACAGCTAATCAAGTCCTGTCAAATCCATTTTATTTATTGATCGAGATTGGGTCAGCTACAACATCTTAATACACATAATTTTTAAACTTTTAATTTAAATAAAAACACAGTTGCCAACAATCACGCTCGAACTTTCAACACCAGTTGGTGTAACGCACATGTGTGACATTTCTATGCCAGTTGGGGTAACGCAATGCAGATTAGAAATTATATTATTTCCTTTATTCTGTTTTCTTTTATTTTAAAAGTATTTCAGAATAAATCTGAAAGTTTGATTAATTAACGACATTTGATTTTAAATACATCAAACACAAAGAAAATAAATAGAATCGTTTGAAATAATTGGTCGAAATTCTGCTAACCCTAACTGGATTATTGTTGGGAAAAAATAGTCTTACTCATCTATGGCGGGATTTGGCCTCAGTTTTTTGGCTGGAAAGTTAGTTTTTAATTAATAAAAAAGGAAACACTCAATTAGCCGGAATAAAAAACAACCTATGTTCTGTTCCTTACTTTAATCTATCTTTGTGCTAAATTTCATCCAATTTTGTTCTGCCTTTCTTGCAGAATTGAGTAACAAACATCCATCCGTCCTAACTTTCACATTTATAATATTAGTCTAGATTTTTTGTCTGAGAAATTTTATTGTTGTCTGCATATATATATTTACAGTTTAAAAAATTAATTGAAATTTTAGTCATATGGATTTTGAATATCCAAACCTCTAATATCAATTTAAAATTTTCTCATATTTTGTAACTAATTATGTGTATAATAGTGAAAAATACTAAATTCTTATTTCTTAATCTCCTAGTCTTCGAATTTACTTACCTATCTTAACTGGAGGATTCATCCTTATGTAGATATTTATTATTGTTTTAATTCCGATAATAACCTTTAGGTCATTTGAGATACTGAAGCATATTTAAGTGATTTTTGCATTTTCAATTACTTAATATCTACAATTAATTGCATGTTTAAAATTAAAAGTTCTTGAAATTCAATGAGCGAATAGACTCATCATTGCATACGAAGAGTTTTCCGAGATACGAATTTTCGTTTAAATGAGTTGTGAGAAACGTGTGTAAAACACAAATTCATTGGTGCATTTCGGGGATTAATTGCCAAATAAATCGCCAAAGATGACGCGATAGAGCGAGTAAAAATGCCAAATTCAAAATGCCTTATGCACCATGACGAATTTGAAAAATAGTGAGGGACGGGAAAAAGAGTGTATAAAAGAGATTTTCAAAAACATTTCTGTTTAGTTTTGGAAGCATTTTTAAACCGGATTATTTCCTGGACAATTAATAAATAATGTGACAATTTGTAATTCATGATATGGTTTGCCAACGGATTCTAGCCTCCCCCTCCCCCTCTCGCGCTTTTGAGCATGCATTTGGTTGGGTTTCGTTTGTTGAAATCGCGGTAAGGAGATGTTTACATTTAACAATAAAATAAACTTGGTTTACCCGCAGACTGAATTGAAATAATACATTTAGAAACAGCAGAATACTCATATACACCTGAAAAAATTGAACAAAAAATATCTAGTAGGATGAAAGTTAAGGTCAAAAAATGTCTTCAGAATTCTTGAAATGCGCGCATCCATCCGTGGAGTTAGAATCTTCATAAAGTGTCTCAGAATACTGAAACGAACAGTATTAATGCATAAATGTATGAAAAAATAAACAAACTCATTCCTTGATTTTATTTATTTACTTGTCACCTCAAACGACCAGCTGGTTCAACGAGAATGTTGGTTGCATTTGATTTCAGATTAATTGTTTAGAAATAACTTATGATATTTATGATTTCGCTAAATTATCTGGTATATCTACCATGTTTTTTTAGTTGATTCAAATTTTATTTATTATGGACATGAATATTTGTAATGAAATATCTATAACTTATAGAAATTAGTAATCTTCTCATAGTTCTATTAAGGACGTAAAAATCTGTTTCGCCTATCTTTTAAATTTCGCGATATTCTATTTTCATTTTTTTTATTCTTGTAAACCAGTGCTCTGCAACAGGTGTGCCGTGGTCAAATATTGATTGTATTTGACCTTTTACAATTTTTCATCATGTATTTAATACAAATGACAATTTTTTTTCCATAATAATGTCTATTTTTCTAAATATACTATAGAATAATTTTTATAACTAAATAATAAATCAATGGTCCCCAGGTGAGAACAGTTGAAAACTGCATAGTGTGTTGTGTAAACACCAAGGACCACCAAATTAATCATAGATGAAGCAAAATGACAGTTATGCGCTTTGTTGAAGACTCATACGCATGTGTTATTTGCATTTGCGCGTGGTACATCACGTTCACTCGTATGTCATTGTTGTCACTATTTTGCAACATACAACTCAAAGTTAAATAAACACGTTCCTGCCACTAACGATAATTATTATTAATTATCTTACTGAATTATGTATGGTTAACGTTCTCCGTATAAAAATTTTTAAGTTTTATACCCCTTTAAATATGGGTAAATTTTTACGTCGGAAAGATTCGTCTTTACGTACAGATGATGAAGAACCCAGCACAAGTGTTACAAAAAATCTAAAGAAGGTAGTGAAAAGAAAGTACGACGAAGATTACATTAAATATGGATTCTCGTGGTGTGGTGACGAAACGGCACCAAGACCACAGTGCGTCATTTGCGGCGATCAGCTATAAAACGAGTCAATGGTACCTAGTAAATTAAAGCGGCATCTATATTCAAGCCATCCTAGTTGCGCCAACAAAGGCAAACAATATTTCAAGAGGTGCTTAGAACAAAATAAAAAAAAACAGAAGAAATTTTTGAAATTGGCCGTAACAGTTTCTGAAATGGCATTAGAAGCTAGTTATCATGTTGCAAAATTAATTGCACGTCAGAAGAAGCCATATACTGTCGACGAAACACTTATTAAACCACCATGCATGGGAATTGTTAGACTTATGCTTGGGCCCAATAAAGTTAAGGAAGTGAATAAAGTTTCGTTGTCTGCTGATACTGTTAAAAGACGTATTCACGATATGCCAAGCGATATTTTAGGAACACTGATTGAAAAACTGTTATCGGCTGAAAAATTAGCGCTTCAGATCGATGAAACAACTGATATTAAAAATAAAGCACAGCTGAAAGCTATTGTACGTTTCGTTGACGAGGACTTTATTAAAGAACATTATTTATTTTGTAAGGAGGTTCCAGAGCGAACTACCGGTGAAGAAAGTTTTCGAGTAACCGATGATTTCTTCAAAATATGTAATATTCAATGGAGCAACTACATTGCTGTTTTCACGGATGGCACTGCGGCAATGACGGGTAGTAAAAAAGGTTTGTTAAAACAAAAAAAAAATGCGACGGTACAGTTTACACACTGCTGCATACATCGAGAAGCATTGATGGTCAAGAATTTGCCGGAAGAACTTTGGAACACGATAAATAAATGCATCAAAATCATAAACTTAATCAAATCAAGAGCCATAAATTCGCGAATTTTTGGATTACTTTGTGCAGAAATGGGAGCCGAATACGAATCCTTATTATTTTATACAGAAATTCGTTGGCTATCCCGGGTCAAAGGTCTGGCTAGATTGTTTGAGCTTCATCACTAGGTGTGTGAATTTCTTTTAACGCAGAATATGCTTGAAATATGCCAGCACCTCGATGATGATTATTAGATAGCCAAACTTGCATACATGGCTGATATATTCGAGCATTTGAATAAACTTAATAAAAAATGCAAGGTCGAAATGAGAATATTTTGGCTTGCTCCGACAAATTACAAGGATTTATTAAAAACTCGAACTTTGGCAGAAAGAGTTGCAAAAAGGATGTTTGGAAATGTACCAAAGGACCAATCATATTACAATTGAAAACAAACAATTAACTGTGGATCTGGCCCAACAACATTTAAGTATGCTTCAGCAGAAATTTGATCAATATTTTTATTCCATTAATACGGAACAATACGATTGGATTCGAAATCCTTTTGCAACCAATGCAATAAATTCTACAGAAGCACAGCCTCTACAAATTCGAGAGGAATTTACAGATTTAAATAATGACATGACTTTAAAATTATACTTTGAAGTTCCATTAGATGTTTTCTGGGTTTACGTTAGAAAAGAACATCCTCACATTTCCTACAAAGCAGACTTAACATTACTTCCATTTTCGACGACATATTTATGTGAGCAAAGTTTTTCAACTCTTGTATTAATTAAAAATGATAAGCGGTCATACTTAAAAGGTATTGACCAAACACTTCGTGTCGAGGTGTCAAATATTGAACCGAATAAAAAACTTTTGTGTTCATTGAAACAAGCGCAGGTATCACATTAATAATTATTATGATTGCGTAGAAATAAATATGTTATGATTTTATGTATGTATACTTTTCAAATAAAAAACAATCATTTATTGTAAAATTTGTGTATCAATTAACACCTATATACTTTAGTTTTTGGTGTGCCGCGGAATTCTAGAAAGAAATAAGGTGCGTTGTAGGTGAGAAAAGGTTGCGGAGCACTGAAACTACAGAATGTTAAATAGAATTCTTCTTCATTAACTTTAAACTATGGAAAAAATTAGATAAAAAAATCAGATGTTTCTGTCTTTATTAGTACTATTCTCATAGTTCTAATAAAGACGGAAACATCTGATTCGCCTATTTTTTTAAATCTCACTGTATTCTATTTTCACAATTTTTTTTAAATCTTCCAAACTACTCAATCGTAAATAGAATTCTTCTGATTTAACTTTAAACTATGGAAAAAATTAAATAAAAAAATCATATGTTTCCTTCTTTATTAGTACTATTCTTATAGTTCTAATAAAGACGGAAATACCTGATTCGACTATTTCTTAAATTTCTCTATATTCTATTTTCATACTTTTTTTATGTTGTAAATTACGCAATCTATATTTATAATAAAGCTCAATGTGTGTGTGTGTGTGTGTGTGTTGGCGCTCTACAGGCCAGACCGTTGGACCTACAGCTACCCAATTTGGTACATGTATACCTTGGAGGTCCGGAATGTGCACTTCGGAGCCCTTTTTTCGAATTTTTAATTAGAATTTGAATTAATTAAAATTTAAGCGAAATTTCGACGTTTTTCCGCTATAACTTCCGAAAATATGATCGCACAAGTATGATTTTTATATCAATTTAAAGATAAAAAAATTTGCTTTCTAACGGTATCAGTGTTTTAAATTTATAACGTACGCTTCTATTTTTAATGAATTTTTAAAGAAATATTTTAACCATGTTTTTATCACGTGACTGGATAAAATAAAAGAATGCCGGAAGCTCAAATAAAAAAAATTATCATCGCAAAATAAATCTAAAGAAATGCAACTTTCAGCACGTGACTGGATAAAATAACATAAATATAAAATGTATTTTTAAAAAAAAATAAATGCAGAGCATAGGTTTCTACAATCGTTTGCAATATCTATATCATTAACTCAATAAATCTTCTTTATTTACGGTAAACCTGATTGAATTTAGACAGGATATGCATTGAAAACCCGACTTAATGGCATATTTATGTAATTGTTTGCAATATCTGTATCATTAATTTAATACTTTTTTCCCCTTTCTCGCTTTCTTTGAAAAAACATATTTAATATTTTGGCAACATCATCGAATTTTTTTAAATATTTTTGAAGCATAACCAATGGTTCAAACTGACTGATTTATAAAATTAAAGAATATTATTAGGAAAAGGTGTACTTTTAGAACTTTCCGTCCATCATCTTAAAGAAAATATTTATTTCAGGCCAATACATGCCCGGAATTACTTCAAGGCTAATGAATGTGTGATTTAATTGGAAATTTTAGAACGAATTACTCATGGCGAACCAGCTGGTCGCCAAAGGCGGCTAGTATTAAATAAAATTCTTCTTTCTTAACTTTAAGCTATGGAAAAAAATCACACAATTAAATATTTAATGAAACAATGAAAACGGTTTGAATTTCGCGGCAGCAATATAGTCTAGTGTTAAAAATTAGAAGAAAAATTTTTTTTAAAAATTGCCAAAGCTCGGGAAGGATTCACTTGACTATTAAATTAGTATCATTAAAAAGACTTTTTTTAAATATTAAAATAGTGTAAAATTTATTTTCGTGCTATAATATTTGCAAAAGTTATCGCAGAAAACACCCGAATTCAACTTACTTTTTAATAAAAATTCTAATTACATTTTCAAAAACAAGTTGCTCTGAGTTGGAGATTTTCACCTTCTAAACTATGCCAAGTTTTCACAAAGTCAAAGGGTCAGCCTTTGGGACCGCCAATACTTTTACAGTCAAACACATGCAAATATTTATTTTTATAATTAACAGAGATTTATTTTAAGTATAATTCTCATTGGTTCAGAATTGTTTTAAACATTACCTGTTTTAAAAAGTGCCAAATAATTTAAATCCGATATAATCTGAACAGTTGTAATCAGATGTGTAAGTTTAATCAGATACAATGAAGAACACGATCAAGAAGGCGTGACCATATTTTACTTGTCACGAAAATTCGTGCTTTTAGAAATACTTTTGGGTAAAGTTTTGTTTAGTTTTCATTCAGTCACTTGCAAATTTTCCGGTTTCAATTATTTGTAATCGCTTGCATGAATCAGCAAATTTGTAGTTAATTGAATTAAGCATATATGAAAATGACCCGACCTAAACACATTTATTTTACCAAAATTTATTTCGGGAAAACTTATTTTCTAATTCTGTAGCCTGGTATATTTTCAATGCTGAGGCATCTTTACATTTCTTGGCAAAAATGTTTCTTATTCAAAGCATTGGCATCTGTACGGAAGTTTTTCTATGAATTGGCTGGATAAATTATAACCAAAGGGGGTGATCTCATCGAAACTTTCTCGCGGACCCTAAAGTGAAAATATTAGCCTCCGCAAAGAATTATTTACCTTGCATAAGATAGAGAATGTTTTGCATTGCAATTTACAATAGTTTCGAAATATTAACATTTAGCATTTTTTGCGGAATCTGCTGTGTGA
>JAPMOQ010042969.1:2222991-2251754 GCA_026543055.1 Argiope trifasciata
AAAAAAAATGATTAGGAAACTCTGACCCAATTGAGAGAGATTCTGTAAAACTTGTCAATTAGGGCAAAAAAATAGTGAAAATTACAACCAAAAGCAAAACACATAACAAAAAAAAATCTTTTGCCTGTATTCCTTTTATACTCAACATATTTACAGCAATAGTGAAGGGAATGAGCTTGAATCTAAAAAATATGTGCATTTTCAAAAAATTTACAGATAATCGAGTATTTCTGTATTGAAAATTTCATTAAATTCGTTGTTAAAAATTACATTAAGCAGATCCAAAACAAAAACTATTCATTTCAAAATTATATGCTTAATTCATTGCCTATGAAACACTTAAGGTATCATGTATACAAAATTTCAAAATAATATATTTATAAGTTTTTAAATAATCATGTTTTGCGTATGAAATGTTTGACAACACCCTAGTTTTTCAAAAAAGTTATCTTAAAGTTTTCATTTGTTTTGTGCTAATGTAGTGGTATTTTAATAAGTCAGTAACTGCTACTAAACATTGGTGATCTATTTTGTCTTGCGGATATGTCACGCGGCTGCAAATCGTAAGGTCGCGAGCTTGATCCTTGGTGAAATTCAATATCCCCATTAACGCGACTACCACAAATACCACCCGCCACATTGGTTACCTCGGACAATGAACACGTTCTTTGCTCACCATAACACTTGGCGCTATAAAACCGGTCGTCGCAGATTCACTTGTGGAGGAGTATTGTAGTGATATCTTAATAAGCCAGTAACAACCACTAATCATTGGTGATCACTATTATCTAGCGGATATGTTACGCGGTTGCTATTCATAAGGTCGCGAGCTCGATCCTCGGCAGAATTCTTTCTCCACATAGGTACGACACTACAACAAATATAATCGCAACACTAAAAATGCTTCATACATATAAACAATGTTCAAAAGCTGTTGTAATTGTCAATCTTTAAGGCATAAAAATTACTCGAAACGTATTCTAAAGCTCGAACTTCCTGACAGATCTTATGAAATTAATAACGATTAAGGAAGACTTGTATTTGATAAACTTGGGAAACATTCGACATCCTGTTGGTACTTCCGGTTTCGTTTTCAGCTACAGTTGCTTGTAAAACTTTACTTATCACGGTTTCTATTTATCGTAAAGTTATAACAAACACAGATTTGGAAACTCGAATAAATTAGTTTCAAAATAAAATTATAAAAAATTTGTGAATTTTGAACAAAAATTGCATATTAGAATGTAAACAAATACCTTAAGCATGGATAAGTGTTCACTTAAAATGTAGTGTTTATGAAATAATGCGGCGGTTTTTGTAATATAAACTTCTAATATTAAATAAGACGATATATATATTTAGAGAAAGGAAATCTCCAATAAAATTGGAAAACAAAAGGTAATTAAATTTTAATAACTGCAAGAAAATTCATCCATCATTTCATACTAATGTTAACATTAGTGGAATTAGTTTTTGTATCCAAAAGACGTCAGAAACACATAATATTTCAAGCAATATTTTCGTTAATCTTGATTTAAGCATTTTTAAACCATTCGCCTTGTCTTAGAATCTATGCTATTTACCTGAAGAAATTCAAAAAAATTACACTGATTTCTTTAATAAAGTAAACAATACATTTCATTAATAATTATTATATATTTAATACTCAAATGAATTAAGATTACATTAAATTACATTGGTAAAATTAGGTTTTCTTAATCTTTCCTTGTGTTTTTAAGAGCAAATTTTGAATTTGGAATAAATGGCCATTAGCTCTTTGGCATTATATATTTTTATTTTCTTGTCATGCCTATGTTCTGACATTGGGTGGCGTGTCTTCTCCGTAAACTGGACGTCCCGGGTTCGAGTCCCGATACGGGCATTGGTTGCTATTCTGTGTTCTATCTGTGAGTTGTTTAAATGTGCCCCCCCCCCTGGGAAAAAAAGTTGGTCAAGCGAATAGAAGCATGAAGTAGCTAAGTCGTACACTTGGCCCTAGTTGGCGCCACTAAAAAAACAAGGGGCGCTCATTTCGGCTTAAATCGCTAACTTCCTGTCAGCGGACTTGTAAAGTGCTCACAACAAGAACAACCTTTTTCTTGTTTTGATATTGAAAAATGTGTTAATTCTTTATATAAATCTATTGCGTATAAAAAAGACTATATGGATAATATAATTATTTTATAATTTATATATGCGTATTTTGATCTTCATTAAAATTTACAATTGTATGAGTACAATTGTCTACTTAATATTAACCTCCAATCTACTTTACTCTGATTTTTTTGAAGTTGCATTTTAAGTAGATTACTTAATTTCAGATTCTAATTTATATTTGAAAATAATAAATATTATAAATTTCTTAAATGAATTTTTTAAATTGCTTCTAATGTATAAAATCCAGTCCACTTCATTTTTCTAATAAAATGTTCCAATGTAAAATTTGTTTTTGAATATCAAATTTTTCAGTTATTTCTCATTAATTTAACCCTACGATTTACGTTCTGAAAGTTCAAGTCAAAAACCTAAACAAGGTCACTCTGACTTCGAGCCATTCCACGTTTTGGCAAATCCGTTATAAGTTATACACGCACGACTTATTGAATGTAAATAGTGTGTATAAGGCCCAGCTAGTTTAATTTCGTTGAATATTTGATAGGTGACTGCAACCTGATCTAATAATTGTGCTGGATTTCCAAAAGAATTATTACCAATCTCTAAATGATAACATAAATCAACAACTCTTATTTGTAAATCTGACCTGCTCTTCGTACTACGGTCTATACCCGTGATAATTATGTTTGACCTGATGATCGTACTACTCGCTGTGCCGGTGATAATTATGTTTCACCTGATGATCGTACTACGGTCTATACCCATGATAATTATGTTTCACCTGATGATCCTCATTAGTCTGATAATATGTTTTTATTTTTATTTTTTAAATTAATATGCATTTGAATTTTGTTTTTCAGGTGAAAGTTTTATGGAAACAGATGTGCTTTCTACTTCCATGAGTGAGAGTTATTTTAACGAACCTAGCGGATACCCCGATTTCAGTAGTTTCACGCCATCTTTGACGGAAATTTTGAAAGTACAAAATACATTATGGCCTTCATACTCATCTTCACAAGTACTGCTAACAACAAAGCCTGATACATCTACTCCGTCAATTTTTCCAACAAAAGAGATTACTTCTTCATATGTGCCTGAAGATTATACTTCTTTATACACAGGTTATAGTGAAATTTTTCATACTAGTGTAGAACTTAGAAATAGTGTTGATGATCCTTCAATATCCATATCACCAAGTGGTATTTTAAATCTGACTTCGTCGATCGGAGTTGTTGAGGGATCCACCACTCCTGTCTCCGCAAATTATTCTGAAGGAATCGATTCCGAATCCTTAAATACCAAAGATATCATCGAAACATCGTTCTACTCACACTTCCACACCCCTTTGATGTCGCTACTTGCCGCATCTTCCAGTATAACATTCCAAACACAGGAATCCTCTAACCATGCCAGTGTCTACTATTCCAGCATTCCACCTCATTATTTCGCATCGCCCGACAACGAATCAACAGATTTCAAAACAACAACGGTGCCTGCAGACTTAGATCATAAAAAACTTCTGATGCTTGTGTTGCGCGCAGAAGATTGCTCTCGTCTTTCAAAAGCAGATTTTGAGAAAATGTTAGAAAAATTGATGTTAAAGTTTGGTTTCGGAGATGTGGTTCCGGAAGTCTCCAATGCCAAGTGTTATTCCCATTTAAACATTAATCTAACCATTGGAAATTCTGCCCCGTCTCTTCAGTTTTTGCCAAATATTGACGGCAGGAATAACGTCACTGTCGATGTTCTTAACAGGACTTTTAGAATTGTCAAACTTGAAAAAGTAGATCTTAAATTTGAGAAGTCTAAGTCATCCAACTCGTCGTCCAGCATCATAGCAAAAGTTGCCAAACACGAATCTGTGGCTTACGTCGCTGTAGGAGTAACTTTTGGACTCGTTTTGGTTATATGCATTACAGTTTGTTTCATTAAATGTTGCTGCTTGCGGAAATCTCAGAAGAGGTTCACTCCAAGCATAAAATGTTCACACATGCGCTTAAGGCCAGAAGATTATACATTGACTCCAATACCGCGACCCACCTCTCTGTACGTAGATTATTATAGAGGATCTGTTTCTGCTGACATATACTCAACAACCTCTGCCGGCTCTATTGCCAGTACTACACCTACTGTAGAAAAAGGGGTGGTTCAACCTTTCGACACCAGTATAGTTCCACTTGAAGATTCGGCAACCCTTCCTCTCGATAGTTCGCGAGATCCTTCTGTTGAGTCCGTACCCGCTCAGTCGGACATGAAAACATTCAACATACACAATTTCGCTAATAAAGGTCTGCGCAATACAGCTACTGATTCCAAAGAACAGTTAAATCCGAAACAGAGTGCTCGCAGAGTTGCTTCCAAGCCTAGTGGGGTGGCCAACCCAACTTTTCAACGCTATTAAAATGGATATCACAAAACATTTTTATTGCCTTTCAAATTTAAGAAATTTTAATTCATATCCCAAGTAGCACCAGTCTGTTGCTCTATATTGTACAATATTGTGAGATGCCATATGATATTAAACAATATTGATCACTATCGTACAATATTGTGCGATGTCATATGATATTAAACAATATTGATCAATATCATACAATATTGTGCGATGTCATATGATAATAAACAATATTGATCAATATCGTGCAATATTGTACGATGCCATATGATATTAAACAATATTGATCAATATCGTGCAATATTGTGCGATGTCATATGATACTAAACAATATGGATCAATGCCATACAATATCGTACAATATTGTGCTATGTCATATGATAAACAATATTGATCAATGTCATGCAATATCGTACAATATTGTGCGATGTCATATGATATTAAACAATATTGATCAATGTCGTACAATATTATGCGATGTCATATATTAAACAATAGTGATCATTTCATACAATATTGTGCGATGCCTATGATAATAAACAATATTGATCAATGTCGTACAATATTATGCGATGTCATATGATATTAAACAATATTGATCAATGGCATACGATATCGTACTATATTGTGCGATGTCATATGATATTAAACAATATTGATCAATATCGTACAATATTGTGTGATGTCATATGATATTAAACAATATTGATCATTGTCATACAATATTGTGTGCTACCAGGGATTAAAGGTATAAAGTCGGAGGCCTTCTTAAACTGTGTTGATTCATCAGTGATTTAATAGCACAGTTTTAAATGAAGAATCAGATGTTAAAGATTTTTTCAGCATCAGTTGTAACCATGTGAATGATAACGTCTTCTGGAGAAATTTTAACTGAAACTATTTGCAAGACTATTACACGTGTGATAAATGCAACAAAAATTGTAAGATTTCTTTTTAAGTTTTTGTCCTTGAATACTTTCTCATTGAGATTTGCATATTTCCATGAATGCACATTTGCAGTTATAATGGTTGACATATCTCTTTCCTATTCGATTTGAGATCTATATTTAAAGGTTAACGATTGGATATATGTATATGGCTATTTAATCAATTCGCTTATTTACGTTGTGAAGTACTTATAAACCTTTATTGAATGTTCGTTCTTATCTTGTTGAGCTTATGTAAACGTTTTTGTTTCAATTAAGTGATATTTTACGCTTCTATATTATTTTAGTGTGCTTGTGTAAAAAAATAAACACCGACGTCTAAAATCGTGGACTTTCTTGCATTGTGGTTAATTCCACAATTGTGACATCAGCTAGCTCTTTTTCAACCATTTACATTTATTATATTCAGAAAAAATAATTTATCGCATTCAAAACTCTAGCATTTACATTATTTCCTAATTATGAATACAAATTTTAGTAAGGATTTGGGCATTTAGTTCAATACTTGCTGTTGCAGCTCTAACTTTTTACAGATTGCACTATTGTATCACACAGTGACTCTTTTTAATACAAATGTGTATTTGTCAAAATGATTACATTTAATCTCTAAGTTTTGTTTGGAATCGTGATATATCTTAGGATTTTCTCTTCTTTAATTGCTAGTAATACAGAAGGCCTACTTTACGATAAAAAATATTAATTCTTACTTATCTTAAAATCTTACTTATGGCTTTTATTTTAATGTTTTGTATTTAATATATTTTTTAATATAATGGTATTAATTAAAAATGAAATCATGGTTTAGTAAACTAAATTTGAAGAACAAGAAAATATCCTTATTTGTCCACTGTTTTGCTCGTCGGTGTTAAAAGTTATTTATCTGTCATTATGTAATTATGTTATCTATTTCAAGCATTCCTGTTTACAAAGTAATTTTATTAAAAATTACCGGTCATTCTTGATATATATATATTATTATATGCTTTTTGCAGTGTTGTAGAAGAAGAATTAAATTCTGAAATGATCAATATTTTGAACTACTTAATTTTGGTTTAAATGATTTCTTGATTTAATATTTAATACCTTTTAGATTCTTAAGTCAATATTTGAAAAATAGTATGAGATTGATTTTTGATACTACATAATCAACAAGATTTTCATTATCTGTGAAATTTCTGTTTCCTTGTATTTATATTATTATTTTAAATTGAACAACATAATAGAATTAAAATAGTAAATAATCTGAAGATTTGTTGTAAATTCTTTCAGCGAAGTTTTCAGAAACTTATGAAGCATTGTTTATTAATCACGCCTGATACTGTACTATATAGACACATTAATGTATTCAAAAGTGTTTTTCATGTATTTACACGTGTACAAATTGCTGTTATTAGGTTTTAAAATTGTAGGATTATAGATAAATTGTGCCAACACATTTGTGCCAAAAGAATATTTTTCATTACATGTATACTTTACAATTTGTTTGTTTTTTAAGTTATTAATTTGTATTTTTTAAACTGCTTTTTAACTTATCAAAAGTAAGATATTACATTGCATAGAAGAAAATAGTTGGATTTCATCTTTTTTTCTAAATTATTTTAAAATATGATTCTTTTCCTTGAAAATTATACGTATGATATTCTGAAAATTCAATGTTAAAATTAGAACAGCTATGTGGAAATTTACATATATTTAATTTGAATAATATTAACAATTTGCGATGAATTTTTTTAAAAAAATAATATTTGTCATTCTTTATATTAAATGGTTTTAATTTCTATTGAAATAATTTTTTATATTATATTCATTTTATTATAACTCAATATTGGCAGAGTATGAGCAAAACATAATTTGTTGTTGAAATAATTTTGAATTCTTCCTTACCTTGTCCATGATATATTATTCTTTTTAGTTTTTAATTGAAGTTAATTACTTCAATTCATTTTAATATAATATTATAATGTTTATTAAATGTATCTAATAATTCTATTGTAAGGTAATGCAATAAAAACAGAACAAATTGTTACGAATTTCGAAGCTCAAATATAAAATGCATAATTTTACGATGTTAACTCCAACCTGTGTCTTTGCAAATATGCATGTGAAATATTTTCATGCATTAAAGTGTTGTTTTAATATCTTCGAATTAAATTTTTCATACATATATAGATAACTTATATATTTTTCTTCAATATTTTTAGGGGCCAAATGTCTAAGCAATTTTGGTGTTGTACCGTAGTTACTCGATGTCTATAAGCTGTAGCAAAGTTTTAGGAAGCATGCCTGTCTAATCATCACACTAATGTGATGTGTTGTTTTTTGAAAAAACAATTCTTTCAGCATAGGCATTTGGGCGCTATCAACAGTAAATATCTTATTGATTGTAAAAATGAAATGCACAACATTTCTCTGAACATTCAGTATTTCTTTTAACGTTTGAAAATTTCGTTAACTTAAACTGCCCCCCCCCCTTTTTTTTTTACTTTTCTGCGTCTATATAAAAAAATTTATACTAATTCTTTTTTTTTCTGCAAAACTCACTCTAATATAACCGGGTTTTAATATTTTTGTTAAGCTTCACATTTTGCGAATTTTTTCTGTTTTAAATTTTTGCATTTATATTTAAAATTGAATAAAGATTTAATTAAAATGTACAATAATTTTTATGACTCCATTTTAAAAATCTCTTTAAATAGGAATACTACTTCTCAATATGATATATGGAAAATAGTTTACAATTTTAAATAGTTTTCATATAATTTAAATAATTATTTTAATAAAAATTAATTTATATATTTTTTTAAATAATTTCATGAAATTAATGAATACATCATTAATATCAGTTATATTCTAATCTAAAAGTAAATTCTTAATAAGATTTTTGTGTTGTAAATTAATTGTCTTTAAAAAAAGAAATTCTATTATTGGCCTGCTACTTGCAAACAAATACTGAAATTATCTTCCTATTAAATTCCTATTGGTATGCTTCATTCACCGTATATCATTAGACTTTTTACTTTATTTTAAACTTTTATATTAAATTAGCGAACAATATATGCTTATCTAATAAAAAATATATGAATTAAATTATTGGATATGTTATTTAACATATAAATAACTGCGTTCACCGTATATCATAAAAAATTTTACTTTATTTTAAACTTTTATATTAAATTAGCGAAAAGTATATGCTTATCTAATAAAAAATATGAATTAAATTATTGGGCATGTTGTTTAACATATAAATAACTTATGTAGAAAAAAATGATAAAACTAAATCATAAAATTTTGTTTACAGAATCTAAACAGAACAAGAGAATTAGCAAATTATTATGTTATCGTTCCATATTTTTAATGTCTTCTTTTATGTAATTTTTTCTAAAATTTATTTATTTTTTAATTTTTTTTTCTTTTAAACTTTTTTTCCTGCGAAGCACATATTTTTAATGCCAGGTTTTATTATTTTTGCTATGTTTGACTATTTGTTAATTTTAGTTGTTCCAAATTCTTAACTTTACAGAACACCTGAATTATTTTAAAAGTCATAAAACTTAGGTTGCAGGACTAAACAGAACACCTGAATCAGTAAAATATTACGTAATCGTTCATTAAATATTTTTTGATATCTAGATATGTTTTTTTTAATACACAAAAGAATGCTCAAATAAAGTTAATAAAAACTGCATTTGAAAACTAAATAACATACTTTAATCATTCTATGAAATTTTAGGAGTACTGAATGGTTGTGCTTTAGTGTTTACGGATGAATTTCTGTATGCATTTTTTTATGAAGATATATATTTAATAGTTGTCACTTTGAATATAATATCGATATGTTATATTCATGTTAAACTAGCAACAGAACTACAGTGAAGTCGTATAAGATATCTTAATATGCTTTTAATTTATGAAAAATGAGATTCAAAAATTGACCCGAACAACTTCTTAATATTAAATTGTCATTGACTGTTCCTTTCTAAATGTTTTTTGAAGCAAAATGATAGAGTGTTTGTTATTTTTCGTCTTGATGCAATGACTTGCAAATGCATGCAATAACATTTTATGCTATTAAGTTCTACTGGTGCTATGAATCTAAGCATGTTGATATCAGAAGTGTAAATTTGAATTCTGTTGAATAATACATTGTATCTCGATATGTTATATTTTAATTTACATGCTTCTAATAAGTTTTAAAGATTTTACACAATTTAAATTTTTATAAATTTGATATTATCTGTTAATATACTGTATTTCTTTGCGATATTTTTTAACAATTTATTTGTAATATTAAAATTCTAGCTTTGTATTACAAGTGATTATTTTAATCTTTTTCTAAACTTCTGAACCTTGGTGAAGTTTATTTCATGCTATTTTGAAATCTTGTTTCCTTAAGTCGAAATTTTGCAATGGAACATTATCTTTAAGAATCAATATTAAGATATAAGATATATTCATAAAACATAATTGAAAGAATTACATTTTGTGGATAATGTTTCGAATTGCAAATTGTCTGTTTTGTAAAGATTGAAATTGTTTAATTTTGTAGATATTATTACATTCCATTTTCAATAATGAACTGTAGTTTCATAAATTGATAATGGCTTCCAAATTGCATAAATGCTTTCAATTATTTTCTATAGTTTAACAAACAAAATTCTATAATGTTAAATATAATTAAAAGTTCTCGCAATTCCAAAATTATTTATATTTTTTCCTCAAGCAGTGCATATAAATAAATATTAATTATTATCAATTAAATGCAGGGAGATGGTAATAATATAATTGTAAAATCCCGATTTCTTGAAACACTATCCACATAAAATCTAGTTTTAAGGGCCAGCATTAGTATGGCGTGAAAGTTAGAGGAAGAAGGTTATGACTGTTGGCCTCATCCTATAACTACCATTCGAAATTACATGAATCCTAATTGGCTTAATATAGCATGAAAATGAGGCAATAATAATTGTGATTTTCCCAAAAAACATTAATAAAGTTAATACAATCTTTTAAAAATTGTTTTTTTTTTTTTACTTACTATAGGATATTACATTATTTTGAGTATTTATTGCTTTTATTTATGTCCAACATAAGTTTAATAAAATCTTACTATCAGACTTTTCTCAAATTTACCAACAATTAGTGCTTAACGTGTACGTATTTTGTAAAATTTAATTAAACTATTCAGATACCTGATAATTTCTGAAAAACTAAGTAGCATTATTAAGAACTCAAAACTGCAAAAAATATTTGAAATTTATTACATCAGAAAATTATTGAAAATTAATTTCAAAATGAAACAAGTCAAGTTAAATTATAGTACCAAAAACTTAAGCAAGGTTCAAAGACTAAAAAGTTTCATAAATAATATTTTTATTTCTTTTGCATTCATCTATATATTCCTGATACTTTGTTATGTCTTAAAAATCTTTCTTGAATATGTTGTTCGCTGCGTGTTGTTTTGATACATTCCTTTTGCACACTTAGCCAAATGTGATATATGCCGCCGAAGATGTGAATTAAGAAGCATTGAATGTGCGAAACCAAAGAATGTCGTTTATTCATGATTCCACTTTCGAATTTCATTGTTAATATTCTTAATCTAGGAGATGATATCCATGTATTTTAAGAATGTCTTAGCATTGTCTTCTCTTCTCGAGTGAATGTAAGAATAGAGTAAGTTGCTTTTGTCAAAAGCACAGTGTCTTAAAAATGTATTTTCACGTTTTATTCATGTTTGTATGCCATAATAAAAACTCTTGTTGTTAATTACTGTGTTTCAGATGTAATTTTATGAATAATAAATTGCACTAAAACCAAGGACGTGTGTTTATTTGTGTGACACTTAATGGTTTTGACCTTGGGATATTAACACCCACACGAAACTTTTTTTAAAGCTGCTAAATGTTTGAAGATTGGCTAATGCAGATTATTCCACTATTAATCACTGCTGGTACTAAATGTTAAATAAATTTTAACCTTTCAGAAATGATTATAAATTACTCGAAAGTAGTGCGTGCTTAAAATGGGTTATGTAACATGATGCAAAAGAAGTGAAAGCGTCCCTTTACTCTTGGTTGGCATCGCTATTATTCTCCAAAGCACGAATTTCGAATTGTTAGAAAGCTTGTGTAATTTAAATTCGTGTACTGAAGTTGAATATTAAACCGATTCTGTATCATAAATGCTGAGGCTCCACCAGTAAAATTTATTTTCATTGTATTGTATTTGGTTGGGCAAGATTTAAACTATTTCATTCCTGAAAAACTTGCTCTAGCTTTAAATAAAATTTGCGGAAAACATGGATTAGAATTCACTGTTTATCTTCTTAATACAGAGCATTTCAATATTATACAGTAAAAATTTATATATATATAAAGCATTTAAGCAGTAAGCATTTTACATTAATGATTAAGTCTTACACGAGCATTTTAGGGAATGCAGTCTTTCAGACCACATTCATTCATATGAGCAATTTCCAAAACCAAAATTTTGGTTGGGCAAGATTTAAGCTATTTCTTTCCTGAAAAACTTGTTGCAGTTTTTAATAAAGTTTGCTTAAACCTGGATTAAAATTCACTTTTTATCTTCTTAATCAGGAGCATTTTAACATTATACAGTAAGCATTTTACATATAAAATATGCCATTATGTTTTATGATGAAGTCTTATTGGGGCCTTTTACGCAATGGAATCTTTAAGACCACTTTTCCTCTCGGCAATTTCCAAAACCACAATTTTGGTTGGTCAAGATTTATGCTATTTCTTTCCTGAAAAATTTGTTCTAGCTTTTAATAAAAAATTTCTAAAAACATGGATTAGAATTCCCTTTTTAATCAGGAGCATTTTAACATAATACAGTAAGCATTTTACATAAAAAATATGCCATTATGATTTATGATCAAGTCTTACTGCGGCCTTTTAGTCAATGCAATCTTTCAGACACATTTCTCTCTAAGTAATTTCCAAAACCAAAATTTTTTTATTGTTTCAATTTAATACATTAATAACCACACTTAATTTTAAAAAACTTGTTTGTTTTCATCAATCATAACATATAGTGTGAAACCGGCCAATAATCATTGGTGGTAGCATCACGCACATGTTATATGAACGGGCAGTAACAGTTGTTACAGTTATCATACACATGTGTGAGCTGCCGTTAAAGTGTTAATAAGTGCGTTAGCAATCTTCAAGCACAACTGTTACGATAAACTAAAAAGGACATGGCATTTAATAGTGAATCACTTTCAGACGAGTTGGTTTCATTAGCTCACGAATAAAAAAATTAATTTAAAAAACTTCTTCATGTTCATCAATCATCACACAATGGATGTGGTACCAGAAAAAATCATCTTCGGCAGCACATTACACACATGTTATGTAAACGGGCTTTAACAGTTGTTCCAGTTATGCACGTGTGTGAGTGGCCGTTAAAGAGTTAACAAGTACGTTAGTATTCTTCAAGCACAAATGTTGCGATAAACTAAAAAGTACATGGCATTTAATAGTGAATCACTTTCAGGCGAGTTGGTTTCATTAACTCGTGAATAAAAAAAATAATTTAAAAACTTCTTTTTGTTCATCAGTTATCACACAGTGGATGTGGTACCAGCCAATAATCTTCGGTGGTAGCATCACGCACATGTTATGTGAACGGGCACTAACAGTGGTTCCAGTTATCATGCACATATGTGAATACCCATTAAAATGGTGAATAAATAAGGCTCCGTATTAGCCATACATGTTTTACAGGTAAATATATTTTATTGGGAGAACATTATCCTATCTGTTCCAAATGCCATGTTCATATAAATGTTCCGCATATTTAAACTAAAAATCCATTTTTGAATTACCATATATTTTTTGATTGCATCGATTTTAAATACGCATGTTATTTTAAAATTTAAGATGAAACATTGCCATTAATATATGGCCTATTCATTCCATCAATTGTTAAAATTTGTTTTATACATATATTATAACGAAATACAATTCATTTAGTTTTGCCTAATCAATATAAAGATCACTGACATATTTGTAGAAATGTGATTGTTATATTTTTAGCATTGAATATCTTAGGGAAAAAAAATCTTAATTCAGCGAGGACAACAAGAATATTAAAAAAAAAAAAAAAAACACTAGAGATATCCTTGCATTTTTATTTTTAATCGTATATTTTGGTATTCAGAATTTAAAAAAAAATAGTAATAATATAAACATTATTCATTCTACTAATATTCTTTTGAATTACATATTAAAATAATTTCTATAAAAACAATAAGTTATATACATTTTTATTACTTTTATGATAATGCACATATATCTGCTACTTCAAAACAGTCACTGAATTAATATCTTATTAATAACAATATCCAATGAATGATATTAATTGCATCATAACTGAAAAGCCTTAAGATAAATTGAAATATTACATAAGTTTTTTATTATTAAGGAATTACTCATATTTTAACCAATAGATGGCGCTACAAAATCAGGCAATGTTATTGATGATATAAATAATTGGTATTTATTCATTTTATAATAATTATTTGATCCTTTCTCAATTTAATTATATGATATCAATTACTGAACATAATGGTACCAGATTTTCACTAATTAAAATACAATTTGCAAGACTGTAGAGCTTAATGGCCAAATAAACTGTCGTATTGTCTGTGTCAGTACACACTTCTTTCCATTTAAATATTACCAGTGGAAATTAATATTTATTGTCGTTATAATTTATATTATTAATTAATAAAGATGATTATTTATAATATATTATTTATTATTAATAAAGATGATTATTTATAATATATTATTTATTATTAATAAAGATGATTATTTATAATATATTATTTATTGCTTATTAATAAAGATGATTATACAGGGTGTCCCAAAAAGATTGAAACGCGCTTTAATTCTTTAACCGTTAGAGAAAAGTAGGTGATGTAATTTGAAAAAATGTTCAAAATAAGATAGGAGAGAAGATTACATTAAGAAAATAAATCCACCTATGAATTTTAAAAAGTTACACTTTGTAAATTTTTATACAACCCCACTATGCAAATTTGGTCAATTAGAAAGTTTTTCCTTTCCATCCCAGAAGACCATTAAAAAAAACTGCATAACTGTATCTTTAAAACTTTTTAAATAATAACACAGAAAAAAAAATTGACTTATGTCACTTTTCCATACCACTTGAAAAACTTTTTCGTCTGTGAAAATAGGGACCATATCCAAATTGATAATAGAAATTCTTCGATCAAAAAAAGGTAATCAGTGTAAAATAAATCCAAAATGGCATTTAAATAGAGTCCTTATTGATGGAGTTAAACAGTTTTGACAACATAAGATTGTAAGAAGTGTAACATAAAAAAATAATAATAAATAAAACGAAAATACATTTAAAAACACACAAATCATAAAGCATGCTCAAAATGTTTCCCATCAACACCAATACATAATTGGGCTCTTCTAATAATGCTCCTGTAAATATTTTGGAATTCTCCTCCTGTAATATTATTGCATGCATTAATTATCTTTTGTTTAAGATCAGTTACAGTCAGTTACATTTCTTTAAGTAACTTAAAAATAAATTAAAAAACTTTAATATACACGTATTAGAAGCGGCTAAATTCCAGTTAAATGAAAGGCAAAAATCGTCTGGCAGTTAATTTGTTAGAATATCGGTTTGACATAAATGTGATGAATTTGAAAAGAATTAAAATTCTACCAGACTAATTTAACAGTATTTTTCTTTTTCATAAATTTTGCTATAGAATTCTGTCAAATGGCTTTTATTGATTTTCAATGAAATCTTATAAAATTTCAAATGTAAATTTAGAATACATGGCATAAAATTACTTGTCCCAGATAAGATTAAAACAAAAGACAATTCTGTACTGCATCGTGAATCTACCGTAAATACGCAAAAATGTGTTTTGTAAATAATATAAAAAAATTTATGTGTTTATAAATTGTTGCAAATTTACATTTCCATTTTGGTATATGGTCACTAAAAACAGCGTTCGATTTTCAATTACGCATAACTCACTCAATTTTAAGGATACAGTTATGCAGTTTTTTTTAATGGTCTTCTGGGATGGAAAGGAAAAACTTTCTAATTGACCAAATTTGCATAGAGGGGTTGTATAAAAATTTAAAAAGTATAACTTTTTAAAATTCATTGGTATATTTATTTTCTTAATGTAATCTTCTTTCCTATCTTATTTTGAACATTTTTTCAAATTACATTACCTACTTATCTCTAACGGTTAAAGAATTAAAGCGCGTTTCAATCTTTTTGGGACACCCTGTATATAATATATTATTTACTGATTCTTTTTAATATTAATTTTTTTATCTATTTGAACTTATCAACATATACGTAAGAGATAATATTTAACTTATCATTTCCGGTCTTTCTGAATAGATTTCTACTAAAATGTGTCAACTTCAAAATTTTACTATTTTTACTATGTTTCTATTATTTACCACATAATTTTAATTCCATGGTTAATACAATATGCGTCAGTCAAACTAGAAAGTTTTAAAATATCATGAGAAAACTCTTGTTTTATTCACAAAATAATTTTCAATCTCTTTTGCTATTAATTTTATCAAGAAATAAGTTTACAATGAAAGCATAATATTTACTATTTTCGATAGTTGCTTAGAAGAAACGTTCGTATCTGTACAACAGCCTAAAATGTTCAATTATTATAAAATGTGGCTTCCGGTAAAAAAAGTTATTTGTATTCTTTGAAGTGAATGCTTAATTTTCAGTGGTTTTAAACTCAATGCACACTTCTCAGTAAATCGATTTTTTTCTCCCAAGCCATAAATGCCTACTGTTTACAAAGTAATAAATATAATACCTTATGAATAAAAATAATATAAAAAGTTATTAAAATAAATAAAGCACATTTGAAGTGACTTACAATTTTAGTAACTTAATATATAGACCAGCAGAAGGGATGAGCTTTTTAAGGTATCCGACTTCGTTCGAGAGAAAAATTTAAAAAATTGGATTTTAAAAAATATGTTTAAATCTATGGTTTTTAGATATGATATCAATTATAATACCAAATACTATAAATACAAAAAAGTATTTGAAAATATAATATGTTGTGAGAAATACGACAATTTGTAGTAAATTTTAATGAAATTTAACCAAAACGGTTGACACCCTACACAAAATTGCAATGAAGCAATCCTATCTTTCTTCGTACACAATTTGTAGAATATGATCATGAGTGAAATGAACCAAAATGTCAGAAAAACGTTGAGATGCAAAGGAATTATGGGTAAAAATATGTACATATATGCATTCTTTTCCATAAATTCACAGCTTAATTTTTTTTAAAACACCCATAAATGAAAAAGTATTTCACCAATATTAAAATTTTTGGTTCATGTTATTGCTAACATTATATAAAACACGAGCTGAATTTTTTTTGTAAATACCTTTATTAGTTTTGTTATCATGTTAACGGTGGAGAATTTTTATGAAAATTAAAGTTATGAGAAAATGGAAGCAAAATACACATTTTAGCAGGAAAAATATGTTATCCTGGGTGATAGTGCCCCTGGTCAGGCCTTCCTTTTTCTAGAAAGGATAAAGTGTTTTGGAAAGAGAAAAGTCTGAACTACAAGAAATAACAATGAAAATTCGCCAACGTGGCCTATAGAATGTGTTTTTATCTTAGTCGGATACCTTAATATATACAGTTCTTTCTGAAATTGTAGAATACGGCTGGATTCTGTTATATTTCATGAAAACAACTGTTGGGAAAATTCATTTTCGAATATGTAACAAATGAATTTGAAAGTAAAGGTGAATATGTATCAATTACAGCAACTTAAAGTCAATGAATTCCACATTATTAAACTTTGCTTCGATGAATTATCAGAAAATAATTCAGTCAAATTATTTTCTATTGAATAAATGCAGATTACAGTAAATGCAGATTGAGGAATGAAATTAAATGAATCTTCAATCTTCACAAAATTCGCGACATTATCATTTTGGAAATATATTTATATCGTGTTTCTTTAAATCGAGGTATAAGTTATGATAAATGATCTGCAAGAATGACACGACCCATGACATGGAATAACAATTGTAAATATTATTACAAAATTATATAATACACTGCGTTGTTTCTTAAGGCACTTGCCATTGGACAAGCCCACTGAGACGTAAACAGCGATTTGAATCAATAGGGTGCGTCTCTTGATTTCTTCAGTGCACCATCTGACTACGACTTTGCCCCTCACTAGTCACAACCCTTGTTACGGAGTGGATTTTCATTCAAGCATTTTTAATCACTCAACCCCAGGTCGTAATTTAGACCTGCATGAGAGAACGATCACTTCTGAACCAGTATCCCCACTGGTATTACTCTCGACATAGAGGACTTTGTGACCACGATAGATTATACATACACCCAGTCAGCACCACACACGGGGAATCTTTGGCTGGCGGATTCAAATTGGTATTCGAACAGACACGATTCCAACGCCCTACTAACCAGGCTATCCCGTAAACTCAGTGGTACAACAGGCCCATATGAGCCAACGCCTACAATGATCATATCTGCATAGTTGACTAAGGATCTAGTGCCAAGGCATATGTCATGATTAGATGGTCAGCCCAAGGATGAGCCCCAGTATTCAATCCCCAGCAGGCTTGGTCACCCACTGAAAGGAGTACTCGGCAGAAAAGTGTCAGGCTGTGTCGAACAAAATTATATAATACCTTGTGGTATTTCTGTAAAAAAAAAATCGAGTTTCTTCAGAGCGTTGCAAAGTCCATTTTATCGTATAAGAAGTTTTGGAAGGGTGGATCTACTAATCCAAGCTATGTGATGCTTTTTAATCCTAAATTGTAGCCATGGTTAATAAGTAAAGACTGGAAGTTTTTATAATTTTACATTGATTCTGGTTCATTGAAAATTAGTGACGATATTTTCTTTCAGCATTATTTTTAATTTGTATTTAGAATTATTTTTTTTGTTAATGTATCAATATTTGTTATTATTAATTTGTATTTAGAATTTTTTTTCTTAATGCATCCCTATTTGTTTCTTATTTTAATTATTGGCTTTGATTTGATTTTTTGTAAACATTATCCCGCTATAAGAAACTAAGCATTCAGTGTTACACTATATTTACATTTACAACAGAGTACAACATTTACATTTACAACAGAGTAATGTTTGTTTCTTTTAATGTTTTAAGCGCTTTGCTAATGTTCATGAGATTTTCTACTACAGATTTTCTACCGCAATCATATCTGAGATTTTGTATAGAGGTTAATAGCATATCTAGACGGACACATCTAGTAGAGCAAATAGTTTACTTTATCTTTCTCTTAACCCCTTTCTGTTTTTAGTTTTTTTTTTCATCTTCAGATTATTGTTTAGCAACGATTATTAGTGCATTTTTTTGTTCTAAAACAATAGTTTCCGCTAATCCATCATCTACGTAATCTGACCACACTTGAAAATAACAAAATATATCGCTTTCATGTAGCTATGAAATGAATGTTATTTTGATTTTTTTTTAATTCAGCTTGGAAATATCTCGGTTATTTTGACCGATCAATCAAAGTTGAGAGCTTTGCTCACTCCTTCAAGGACATTTACACATATTCGTATGCTTAGATGGATATTTATATTGTAATCTATTGCGGCCGTAAATAAGATAAAGTTTAAGCTGTTGGGTAGAAATTTTTTTAACCATTGGTGTAATTATTGGTTAAGCTCAAAAAATAGAGTATGTTTGTTTCTTTTTGTTGGTTGAATTGTTGTGAATATGTAGTAATTCAGAAACAAAGAGAAATCGTTTTTAAAACTTAAAAAAAATGAATCTTTGAAAACAGAATGCTTCGACTCGCAAATATATTTAGCATATAGTCATTTGAAATTAGGCCAAAAAGGGCAAATAGATGAATAAATTTTTATAATTTTTAAACTTTAATCATATATTCCTTTCACATTTTGGAAGAACTAAGAACTGAAAATTCTTCACCTTTAAAGGGTGAGATCCTCTATTTGTGCTTGTAATCTTCGAAAATTCGCTAATAATAATGATTACAAGCTATAAAGCATTTGCTTATAAAAACAAGATATAATTATGATTTTCCTTGAATATTAGTTATTGATTATTATTGAGTAAGATCATGATATTTTTTCGCTGGAGGGTTTTGGATCTTCAAAAGGTAAAGACAACCAATTGTTGAAGCTTCAAAATGTGAATGGCTATTTATGCCTTTTTTTATTTTTGAGTTGGCTTTCACAGATACCTTTTGAAATATCTATCGTCTGCCAATGTCGTTTTATGTTGGAGTAGGCTTTCACGGAATAGCTTTTCCATTATCTATCATCGACTAATGTAGTTTTATTTTCGAGTCCGCCTTCACTGTATAATTTTTTCATCACCTACCGCTTGCTGTTGTAGTATTTCCCTTGGAAATCACAGTGTTATTATCTAACTCGAGCAATGTTTTTTATAAATAAACAAAAAAAAGTTAAAATAATATTTTTTTAATCGATAAGCATTGTTGTTTCAGGAATAATTTCAACTAATTAAAATAACTTTCGAAGATAATGCAAACTGACACATTTGAAAAATTGATTTCGAAATCTTAACTGATTAAATTAAGTTAAAAATGAAATTTACCTTACAAATAAAATTTGGCGTGTATCGTTAAATCCGAATTGTTGATCTGTATAAAATTTGGATCAATTCCATTGAATCACATGTGTGTGTGTGTGTGTGTGTGTGTGTGTGTGTGTGTGTGTGTGTGTGTGTGTGTGTGTGTGTGTGTGTGTGTGTGTGTGTGTGTGTGTGTTTGTGTGTGTGTGTGTGTGTGTGTGTGTGTGTGTGTGTGTGTGTGTGTGTGTGTGTGTGTGTACTTGTAATTAAGAAAAGAAAATTAAGAGACTTTTCAAGAAAGAAATTAAGAGAAGAAATTAATTTGTAAGAAATTAAGAGACTTTTCATATTTGATCTACGAACTCCAGAACTACTGGACAGATTTGAATAAAATTTGGTGTGAACATAGGTTGATAACAAATACATAATTAAAACAAAATAAACATTCAACAGTTATAATAGATAAACGTGTTTGTGCATGACACTCATGGGAGTCTAAAGGTCTAAAACAGTGGTTGTATAATACACAAAACAAATGGGTTAATAGGGGGCATGGTCCCCTCTTACAACTACACACGCTTTTCAACGTGATATCATAATGTAAATTAGGTAGTTTATCAGTACGTGTGGCAATTGGTCCAACTCATTCATCAAAGCTGTTTTCAGCTCTTGGATGATTCTTGGAGGAGGGTTGCGAGTTGCATTTGAACTCCTCAGAGCATCCTAGGCATGGTCTATAGGCTTGAGGTCTGGAGACATGGATGGCCAATCTATCCTGCGAATACCCTCACTCTCGAGAAATTCGTCAACCAAAAGAGCTCTTTGTGACCTCGAATTATCATACATTAAGATGAACTCTGGGCCCACTGCAACTTGGAAAAGGCGAACATAGGGCTCCAAGACCTTATCACTATACTCCACACCAGTCACAGAGCCTCTGTCAAAGACGTGGAGAGGTGTGAGACCATCTAACAAGATGTCTGCCCATACCATTACACCACCACCGCCATAATTGTCCATTTCGCGGACATTGGAGGGGAAAGGAGCTGGGTCCCTGGCTCTCTCCATATGAAAGTACTGAGAGAATCGGTGTTTAGGCTACAACGAGATTCGTCGGTGAACAGAACGGTTGCCCATTGCACCATACTCCAATCACTATGTTGCCAGCATCATGCTAATCGAACTGTCCTGTTAATAGTATAACATTCCCCGTCCCCCTTTAGTGATAAAATATTTCAGCCAGCTGTGTTGCCTTTGTGTTTACTAGACACCTTGAGATAACCAGATGTTGCAGATGTTCTCCTTTCCGGACTTGAGGCATCTATAGAGTAAAGAACACACATGGAAATTCCTCTTCCAGAAGACAGGGATAGTGCTTTTAGAGACAATGGAACATCTAAACATCTGGATGCCGAATTTCCCTATTGTCAGCGGACCCCATGTTCCAGATTTTTCGGCGAGCCTTAATTGCCTTCAGACGTCAGACTGGCGCCCTGAAATGGCCCTTGGCTAGACATGATTGGCCGGAAGAGAGGACCGGTAGCTACAGAGGAAGAAGAAACGGAGACTGTCACTGAGATAAAATATGCAGGGTTTTTCTGGAAGAGAGAAGGGGTTCTGGGAGACAGCTGGAGTACGCCCACGAGTCCGGTAGATTTGGAGAGCTGCCTGAGATGATCATTGACTGACCAACCCAAGAATTCCCAGGGGTGTTGTGTTTACTATTAAATGGATAACTGATCGTCAAGTAAAACCTTTCAACTTGGACTGTTGTGATATAAATAGCAACTACTTAATCAAGATACGAGCGAGTTGTTCTTTGTACATATATAGGGCTGTAAAATAAAGAAGTGTCTAAAAATTCTGAATATTTTTTTATCTATCGAGATCAAGACATTACAGTAGACGTGATCGGGACGTAAACATCCGGTCTTCTGGCAAACAATCCTCTCTCATTCAGTCTCTTGGAACAAGTCATTGATATATTTGTTCATGTGATTGCATACAGGTCCCGAGAGAGCTGAGAAGCTGTAGCCCCTCTGCTACGCCTAACTAAAATGGATAAATGGTGATCTTCTCTGAACTTCGTGGCTCTTTCACAACCTTTCCCAAGGTTTCTGTCGATTGATCCAGTATCCTGGAACTGTTTCCATACGTTACACATGACGCTTCTTCGTCTTGTATACAGCCGACAACCCCGCCTCCACAGAATGTAGCAGTATCGACAGGATTTGTTTTGGTCGACTGCTGAATAAGTAGTGTCCAACCTTACATAGATGAAAAATAAGTTATGGATAAAGTACGAGTAACATTTAATAAAGCTCGTACATTATCCATAACTTGTTTTTCATCCCTCTCTGAAGTAACTAATATTTTTAACCCTTTATTGAATTCATATTGTACATTACTATGCTCATTCATCCAGTTTCTTGTACTCATGATGTTCATTCTAGCATTTATCATCATTTGTTATGTTGTATTTTCATGTATATTTTCATTTGTCTGCATCTTTCAAATTCAATGTTATGTACTTTTTTTGTTAATAAAGTCCACCTGGAAAGGGGCCACATGAGCTCTAGAAGCGGAGGTGTAGTGTGGTATTAAAGGTTAAATGTTAAATGACCGAACAGTCAAACTAACATTCCATTCGGGGTAGTAAATAGCTGTCTTTCTCCCCATCTGCACTCTCTCAAACAGTTGGAATGAAACTGTCAATCTTTAACATCATAACCTTCGGGGTTTTGAATGACCTGGTACCATCTGTACTGTACTTAAATCATTATTGACAATCTTCAGGTCCTTCCTTAACTCTGCGGTCTCCATACACTCCATTAAATAGTGGTAAACCGTACCAATTTCTCCACAAATGCATTTATTTTCCTGCGTTCTTTCAAATCTTTGGAAATATGCAGGAAATCTCTCATGTCCAGATATAATTTGGATTATAAGTGGATGGTATCTTCTTATTTTTATTTCCGGATTAGGAATAAACTCGAAAGTTACTCTTCCTTTTTTTGGACATATACCATCTGCCAAGCCATTGTAATTACACATGACGCTGGGCGTTAAATGAAACTCTCTGCATATCTGAAACTTGCGATTGACCTGCCTCTAACCTGTCCACAATTTGCCACCTCAATCCATTATTTAAACGTTGGTGGTTACTCATTTTTAATGTTCCTATGTAAATTTCACCGATTGGCTGCAAGATAACACCAAGAAATTCACCGATGTGTGCTAGCAAAGAAATACGTCTTATCCTTCAACCAATTATAAAGCCTGTTTTTATACTGGCTCCACCTACACACACGTGTACGCTTACATATTAGCCATACAATATTTGCATTTTTATTTCAAAGCAGTGGTTTTTCGTTCAGTTCAGTTCTTTTCGTGCAATTCGTTTCCCTAGTGTGGTGCGGGAGTTTGGAGATAAGGTGGATGTCCAAGTATCATCTTTGTCATCTGCTCTCGGTTCAAAATTACGAGGTTTGCTCAAAATAGTTGCTTAAAAGCGTGACATTAATATAATGAAAATAAACTAAATCACCACATATAAATTTATGTTATCTATCTATGAGGACACATGAAAATTATATTTGCAGGAAGAAATTGAAGAATCTTGTTAGTCTCAAAAATACCAAAATTAAGGTATCCGACTACGTTTAAAACACTAATTATCGACCCCATTGACAAATTTTTAAAATTTTTATTGTTTCTAATAGTTCAAACATTTCTCTTCCCAAAACAGTTTATATTTTCCAAGAAAAAGAAGGCCTGACCTCTCATCCAGGGTCACACATTTTTCAACTAAAGTTTGTCTTTAACTTTAGTTTCCTGAAAACTTTAATTTTCATAAAAATTCTCCACCATTAACATGATATCCCCAAAACTAATAGAAGTATTCACATAAACATTTCAGTACATGTTTTAAATAATATGAACAATGAAATGAACCAAAGGTTTTATTGTTGGTGAAATACTTTTTCATTTATAAGTGTTTCTAGAAAAATTATATTGTAAATTTATGGTCAAAATGCATACATGTGCATTCTTTTACCCTTAACTTCTTAGCATCTCAAATTGTTTCTTAGATTGGTTTCATTTCATTCATTATTATGATCTGTAACTTAAGTACAAAGAAAAATAGGATGGCTGCATTACAATCCTGGATCGAACGCAAAACGTTTGGGTTAAATTTCACTAAAATTTACTACAACTTTTCCCATTTCTCAAAATATATCATATTTTCTAATAATTTTTTGGGTATTTATGGTGTTTATTATTGACATTACATCTAAAAACCATAAACAGTTTCTAAAAATCCAATATTTCAAAATTTTTCCATCGAACGTAGTCGGATACCTTAACTCATTTTCATTCATCAGAAAGAAACACTCCAATTTAAATTTGGCATCTTTTCAGAATTAGTTGACCCTGAACTTTTTCGCTTTCATAATACTGTCCAATAGATTCATTTTGCTTTGTTAACTTCTACTGTCTATTTGTACGGTTTATTTTGTATTCTATCTCAAAATCCTAGGTCAGTTAAAATTCGCAATGTAAAATGGCTACGCAAAAATTTTAATCCTTTGTAAAGATACTGGAAAAAGTAATTTCCTGTGTTTACATTCGGTAGGAGTCTCTGAATATGTCATTTATTAGACGTTAACTATTGTGTACTCGGGATTTAAGTTTGAAGTTATGAAAACAAGCCTGATCCTTGCAAAATTGCAACACAATGGTAATTATGAAATAGCCTGCTCATGCTTCATTTTAGGCTACGATCTTGTGTTCAAGGAGACAAAGAACACAGGGTTTGTGCTTCACTCCGGAATTCTAATTTATTTATTTATTTTCGTTTTTTTTTTTTTTTTTTTTTTTTTTTTTTTCCTTCACAGCGGTGGCAGCTAACTGTTTCCTTTTGTTCGCACAGCTATTAGAGTCGTGGAACAATACATTCACGATAATTTTATTTCCTGTGTAATATTTTATTAAATAACTTTCACTTCTTTCACCGTACCTCACTAAACGTGAAGTTTTTCAGGCATCAAGCACTTAAGGTCTCCACCTCCGTTAAAAACACTGGTTTTCGACCACATTGGCGAATATATTTAATTGGTATTTCTGGTAGTTCAGAGTTTCTTCTTTCCAAAACAGTTTATCTTTTCTAGTAAAAGGAAGGCCTGACTTATCATCCAGGGTCAACTAAAATTTCGTTTTAATTTCTATTTTCATAAAAATTAAAAACCGTTCACATGATATCACAAAAAGTAATAGAGGCATTTACATAAACATTTCAGCGTGCGTTTTCTATACTTATAATAAAGCTCAATGTGTGTGTGTGTGTGTGTGTGTGTGTGTGTGTGTGTGTGTGTGTGTTGGCGCTCTACAGGCCAGACCGTTGGACTTACAGCTACCAAATTTGGTACATATATACCTTGAAGGTCAGGAATGTGCATCTCGGAGCCCTTTTTCCGAATTTTTAATTAGAATTAATTAAAATTTAAGCGAAATTTCGACGTTTTTCCGCTATAACTTTCGAAAATATTATCGCACAAACATGCTTTTTGCATCCATTTAAAGATTAAAAAATTAGCTTTCTAATGTTATCAGTGTTTTAATGTATAACTTAAGCTTCTATTTTTAACGAATACTATTTTAATTTATTATACGCTTCTATTTTTAACGACTGGATAAAATAAAAGAAAACAAGGACGGAAGTTCAAATAAAAAAAACTATCATCGCAAAATAAACCTAAAGAAATGCAACTTTAAGCACGTGACTGAATAAAATAAAAGACATAAAATGTGATACTTTCTAAAAAAATAAATGCAAAGCAAAGGCTTCTATAATCGTTTGCAATATCTAAATAATTAATACAGCAAATCTTCTTTATTTACGGTAAACCTAATAGAATTTAGACGGGAAATTGCAATGAAATCCCGACTTAATGACTTATTTCTATAATCGTTTGCAGTTTATTTACAACATCTAAATCATTTAATCAATAATTCTTTTCTCTTTTTCGCTTTCTTTAAAAAAGCATATTTAATATTTTGGCAACATCACTGAAATAAATCATTTTTAATATTTTGGAAGCGTAACCGATAAATTATAAGAGCATTAAACTCAAAAAGTTTTTCCGAATAAAATTACCGACTCTTTAACGATTAACAACTACTAATACTAATAACTGTATCTTTTAACTTTAACTATTTCATAAATTTTGGCTAATGGATATGTGATTTAATCAAAATTTTAGAACGCATTACTCATGGCGAACCAGCTGGTCGCCAAAGGCGGCTAGTAAGTAATATGAGCAATGAAATGAACCAAAAGTTTTATTGTTGGGGAAATACTTTTCATTTATAGGTGTTTTTAGCAAAATTAAGCTGTAAATTTATGGAAAAAATGCATATATACGTATGTTTTAACCTATAACTTTTTTGCATCTCAAAAAACTTCTTACATTCTATAACTTGTATGCGCAGAAAAATAGGACTGCTAGAATACAATTTTGTGTTGAGCGTAAACCGTTTTGGTTAAATTTCCTTCGAATTTACAATAAATTTCTCTATTTCTCAAAATATATTAAATTTTGAAATAATGCTGTTGTATTTATAGTATTATGTATCTTAATTGACAATACATCTAAAAACCATAGTTTATTTATTTTTTAAAATCCAGTTTTTCAAGAAATTTTATTCGAACGTAGTCGGATACCTTAAGAAAAAAATTAAAAAATTGGATTTTTTAGAAACTATTTGTGGATATTAGATGTTTTTTCAATGATGAACGCTATAAAAAATAATTATTTGAAAACATAATATATTTTGAAAAGAAGGAAAAAATTGTGGTAAATTTTAATGAAATTTAACCAAAACGGTTTACGCTCTACACAAAATTGTAAAGCAAAAATCCTATTTTTATTTGCATAAAAATTATTGAATATAATGATGAATGAAATGAACCAAAATCTCAAAAACATTTTGAGATGCAAAGAAGTTATGGGTAAACAAATACATAGATATACAATTTTCCCATAAATTTACAATTCAATTTTTCTAAAAAATACCTATAAAGGAAAAAGTATTTCACTAACAAAACTCTTGGTTCATTTCATTGTCACGTTGAAATTTTTATGTAAATAGCTCTATTAGTTTTGAGGATAGCATGTTAACGGTGAATAATTTTTATGAACATTAAAGTTTTGAGAAAATGGTAGTCAAAGACACATTTTAGCTGAAAAATGTGTCATCCTGGATGATAGGCCTGGCCTTCCTTTTCCTGGAAAAGATAAATTGTTTTGGAGTGAGGAAAGTCTGATCTACAAGAAATAATAAAAATAAAAATAATAATAAACGCTAAATTACTCGATAGCCAGTTTTTTTAACGTAGTCGGATACCTTAATCTTAAAATATGAAAACTCAGAAAGTTCGCCATTTTTGGCGGTAAATCTTTATTATATAAAAACTTACCGCCAATGAAATAATAAACTAATCGGTCCTCATTATGTAAGTGCTTGCTGTCAACAGGATATACGCATATTGATCAGCAAATTTTGAAGAATAAAAACAGAAAATAATTAGATAGCCTTGATCAGATAATCTTTTTTCTAAGAGCAATCATTACGAAATTTTAGATAAGATTCTAGTCTTGATGTTGAGCATTGGTTTAATCTGCGTAGATTTTTATTTCAGCTCAATAATCCTTAGCTTTGCTCCATAAAGATAAAGGATTTTCGTATGGTGCCTATTCTGGTACTGTTAACTAAGAATAAATTATGAAATTTTAAAATTTTCTAAAACAGTTGCACATGTGTATAATCTTGATGATATTTAACGAAAATTAATTTTTAACGTATCATGATTTATCTTGAATTTTCAAAATTTTAGTTGTGCATAATTCGAAAAAAAAAAAAAAAGAGATTGAAAGTTTCATTGAAAATATTTCAGATGATGCTTGCTGTTAACAGATGTGAACAAATGGGGAGTAGCATGTGGCATGCCCCCCCCTCCAATCATAGTCAATATTTTGTACCCTGGAAGAAATGCTGCAGTAAAGTTGATCGGGTATATGTAACTGTTCAGTTAAAAAAATACACGATCTTTGATTAAAGCTACTTAGGTTGAAAAAAAATGCAATTTTTATTAATCTATATTTTTGTAGCTTTACTTACCCAATCATCTTTTAAAAAATTTTATAACTTTTTTGATGAATAATCAATGCGCTGTAGGAGGACTATCGTACATCAGTGTTTTGAGCACAAAACATAATACATCATATAAAATCATGGCGGCTTTCCTATAAAAGAGTACTATTTGTTATATGTATTTTCATTTGTTATTTGTATAATTACTCTTTACCTTATCTATAAGTATATGTACCTAGAGAGAACATTATATAATTGAAGCTTAAAATTAATTGGCATTCATATAAGCTACCAATGATTGGCATTCATATAAGCTTCCAATGATTGGCATTCATATAAGCTAATTATGATTGGCATTCATAGAAGCTACCAATGATTAGCATTCATAGAAGCTACCAATGAATGGCATTCATACAAGCTTCCAATGATTGGCATTCATAGAAGCTAACTATGATTGGCATTCATATAAGCTTCCAATGATTGGCATTC
>JAPMOQ010042969.1:2251764-2313435 GCA_026543055.1 Argiope trifasciata
TGATTGGCATTCATGCAAGCTACCAATGATTGGCATTCATAGAAGCTTCCAATGATTGGCATTCATAGAAGCTACCAATGATTGGCCTTCATATAAGCTACCGATGATTGGAATTCTTATAAGCTACCAATGATTAGCATTCATATAAGCTACCAATGATTAGCATTCATATAAGCTACCAATGATTAGCATTCATACAAGCTACCAATGATGTCATCCATATACGCTTTAAATTATTATTTGTACAATTGCTTTCTCTTATTTCCTTCAAAATTCTAAATGTTATTCTTATTTCCCTTTCAAAATTTATTAATTAAAGTTTGAAAATATTAATTCGGATTTCCCATTTAAAATAAACTCGCACTCGTATAAAGGTAAAATTCAGTAGAAAATGCCTTTTTCACGGTCGACTTGGTGTTTTTATTGATACCCAAACCTCACTAAAAATTGTTAGTTAAAACTGCATTTTAATAATAACCACCATCCTTTAGTAAAATACTTGTCTGTATCTGCTCTATGCTCCTATATGTAAAAACTTCTTTAAGTTCCCTTACTTTATTTTTTCTTATTTAAAAATTATAATAAAGCTCAATGTGTGTGCGTGTGTATGTTCGGGCTCTACATGCCAGACCGTCGGGTCGGACCTACAGCTACCAAATTTCGTACATGTATACCTTGGAGGCCGGGAATGAGCACCTCGAAGTCCTCTTTTCGAATTTTTAATTAGAATTTGAATTAATTAAAAATTAAGCGAACTTTCGACGTTTTTCAGCTATAACTTCTGAACATATTATTGCACAATCATGATTTTTACATCAAGTCAAAGATAAAAAAATTACCTTTCTAATGGTATCACTGTTTCAACATATAACTTAAGCTTCTATTTTTAACGAATTTTTAAATAAATATTTTAACCATGTTTTTCAACAATATATTTTGGACAAAATAATAAAATTTAATCTGCACTAGCAAGGGGGAAAAAATTAGGTTTTTTAGCTCGTTGCCATCATATTGACAGAAGTTTAAATTAAAAAAATTAACTTTTATTGCAAATTAAATCGAAAAAACAGTAACTTTCAGCACGTGACTGGATAAAGTAAAAATTAAATGTCATATTTCCCAAAAAAATAAATGCAAAGCAAAGGTTTCTATTATCGTTTGCTAAATCATTAATTAAATAAATCGTCTTTATTTATGGAAAACCAGAATGAAATTGGTCTTATTTTTTTAAAAAAATGATATTCAAATAATTTATATGCATCAAATTCTATACATAAAAAATATTTAATTCTTCAAATACATTTATTTCATTTGATCTATTTTATTGTCGTCAATTTTATAATCAATCCTTTATCTATTTCCAAATGTGCTGGTTTTTTGAAATTTTGAACAATTTTTTTTCTCACCAACAATATACAATGTTCAAACTTTTATAACTTAATTATTAGTTAATCAATCATTTTGATAAATAATTTTTTCCCCTTTCTTCACTCGAAAGTGAATTTGAACAAAAATTGACTAGATTGAATAATATTAATGCAAAACTTAATTGTGAAGTCAAAAGGATTTTAATAAAGAAATTTGTTAACATCTGTTTCAAAATTTTTATTCAGACACGATTTATTTTATACTAGCCACCTTTGACGACCAACTGGTTCGCCATAAATAATACGTCCTAAAATTTTCGATTAAATACTTACAGATCCTACTCTCTTTATAACTTATCAGTCAAACATATTTAAACTTCAAACTTCGATAGTCACGTAACTCGTGTTATTATAGAAGCCTTACGATTATTTGTTCATTGTACTATATATCTCTCTGATTTGCAATACGCTGTTATGGAATGATGTGGAAAATATCACATTTTATATTTATTACATAACATTAAGCTACCATTTCAAAACGTACTGAGCATAACAATTTCCTCGGTTTAATTTGCAATAAGAGTTAATTTAATAATTCCGTTAGAGTTTTTGTCAAATTGATGGCAAAAGCACTGGTTCACTCTTAAGGTGCTCTTACAGGTTAAATTTTACTTTCCTTTTTGAGAAATGAATTATTGGAAAATATAGTTACAGTATTTTTTTAAAAAAATTATTAAAAATAGAAACTTAATTTTACAGGTAAAAACATTATTAATGAAAAAAAAAATTAATTTTTACGAGGATTTGAAAAGCAGCTTTGTGCTGTAATATTTTTGGAAATTATCGCAGAAAAATTCTAAATGTTGGCTTAATTTTTAAATAATTAAAATTTCAAAAAAAAAAAATCTCCGCCAAATGTACTTTTTCGTCCTCCGATATAAATATGTAAATACCAAGTGTAGTAGCTCTAGATCAGCCATACTCAACCTTTTTTTTATAGGGGCCACAAACACGTTTCAGTCATGGTAGCCCGGGCCGCAAGTAAAAAATAATTAGGTGTATAAATGAAAAAGTAATATCAACCTAATGAATTATTTAGTTTAATGTAAAAAAGAACTTTTAACAAAGATGCTTACTTACTTATATGTATATCTAATGAGACTTTTGGAACTGAGAGCATTTTTTAAAAACTTTATCAATATCTGGCTTGTCGTTGCATGCTACTCTTATTATATCATCCAAATGGGAATCTGTCAGTTTATTTCTATATACACTCTTTGTGTATTTCATCTTTGAAAAAGATGATTCGCACACATACGTTGACCCAAAAAATGTTAGCATTATTTGGGCACATCTTTGCACGCTTTTATATTTTTGGGTAACAATGCTCCAAAATTCCACATATTCCCTTTTTTCTTTGAAAATTACTTCCAGGTTGGTGTCATTTTTAAAATCAATAAATTCATCAAACAACTCCGAGTAATTACAATTTAAAACTGAAGCCAACTCAGAAATAGTTGGTGTCTTTAAATGCCATGGATTTTCTACAAGTAACAAACAATTTTTTTATTTTTCTGAAACCTTGAAACCTTTTTTGAAATTCGTTTAATAGTGCAGTTATAAAATTTGAAATTATGGAGCAGTTTTCTTCTGAAATGTTAATACCGTCCTCTCTGGTTTTTATAATAGTTGGAATATTGTGCAGCTGTTTGTTCTGTATTTCATTATAATAAATACTTAGCTTTTCCTCAAATGCAAACACTTTATTTGCCATATTGGACACTATGTTATTTTCGCCTTGTAGACTCTGATTGAGATTGTTTAGTTTTTCCGTAATATCACATAGAAAACCTAAAAGACACCACCATTCATCGTTTTGTAATTCTGAGTACCCTTTTATTATTTTGCTCTAAAAATAGGATTATTTCATGTCGTAATGAAAAAAACCTTTCCTCTACTAAGCCATCGCACCGAGGTATGCAAAAGAACGTCGCTGTGCTCACTTCCCAGTTCTTCAAGAAGGGTTTTAAATTTTCTGTGGTTCAGTTCTTTTGCTCGTATATAATTGACAATATTGATAACTGTTTTCATTACAGCTTCTATTTCTGGTTGTACAGCACGGGGCCGCCAAGTTTTCTTGATGGATAATACAATGGAATGTTATTAAATTGCTGCAATTATATTTTTTCTTAAATAAGGAAATGAAGCCATTTTCGGATCCAGTCATTGAAGGGCAACCATCTGTACACAAACACATGGTTTTTTGCACATCAATTTCATGATGTTCTAAAAAATTACAAATAGTATCAAGGTAATCCGTGCTTCGGGTTTGACCTTTCATTGGCAGTAATTTAAAAAAGTTTTCATGAATTTCATTGTTTTCTGTACAATATCTAGCAAACACCGAGCACTGCGATGTTGCTGAAATATCGGTGCTGGCGTCAAATGCTAAACTGAAAAACTTGCATCTTCTTAGGTTTTTTAATATATCATCGGAAATAAATTTAGAAATGTCTTTAATACGCCTGGTGCAGGTTGAATCCGAAAGCTGTATTTTTTTTATATCAGATACTATTTGTTTTTTGTTACTGTATTTATCAAAAAGTATATTAGCAGCACTAATAAAGCATTCCTTTACAATTTCCGTATCGGTAAATGGTTTCATATGCTTACCAAGAATGTAAGCAATTTCATATGATGCTTTTGTTACCGCCGAGTCTTGTGATAATGCCGCTAACAACATTTTGTTGCTCATGCAATGATCTCTTAAAAAAACTCAATTTCTGATTTCTCAAAGACGAATCGGGAGGAAACGTTTCGTCGAAATCTTTATGTTTTGAAATGAAATGACGAGAAATATTGTATTTCTTCAATATGATACTTTTCCGACATATCAAACAAGTAGCTGCGTTGTTTTTATTTGGCACAACAAAATAATCAGATTCCCACTCATCTTGAAACAATCTATTTTCACTTGATATTTTTCTTTTATACTTCGACGACACTCCTGACATTATTTTGAAAATAATAGGTATACTTAATTTACAAAACAAAACTATTATTTGGCAGAGGACGTGGGTACGTACACAAATTTAGTTTAATAATTTAGATTAAATTTATAACAAGTTTAGTTTCGATCGACAATCAAAGCGACACGCACTTAGGTCCGTGGATCTTACGGTCTGGCCACGCGCAAACACGAGCTCCGGGGCGACTTTCCAATTAGTAAAACACACGTCTCATTACACATGACAAGCAATGTTTAGCTTCGCAAGTCGCCCCGCCGTCCGCGTTTGCGCATGACAAGACCTTTAAGGGGATTCCCGACGCCGCATATTTTGTATCGTTCGCGCAACCATAGGTTACAGACCTTTAAGGGGATTCCCGCGCCGCGTATTCCGTATCGTTTGCGCAACCATATATTAGAATAGTTTGCGTTTCCAATTTAAGCAAATAATTGATATCGCTCACATTCCCATACTTCCCGTTCTATTACCAACTCTTTGAAGGGCGCGAAATTTGAAGTTGTTTACAAATAAGTAACTACCTAGTTTAATAATTGGGCCAACCAAAAAGCCTCCGCGGGCCGCATGCGGCCCGAGGGCCGCAGGTTGAGTATAGCGGCTCTAGATCATCTAGTCTGGTGCGTAGTGTTCTAACACACACGCGCGCGCATTCATTCATATACGCAAACATATATTCATTTGATTATTATTCTTTAAGATGCTGGGTGGAAAGATTTAAGAGAATACTTTTTCATAATAATATTCTTATATTTTTATAAATCAGTCAGTTTTAGTGATTGATTTAGAAGATTGATTGATGTAGCAACTTTTATTTAAAATATTTTGTAAAAATATTTTAAATATATTATAAAATATATTTAAATATTTTAAATATATATTCATATTTAATAAAAATATTTTGTAAAATACGGCTCACAGAGCAAAGTATGAAGAAATCTAAAACTCATTATTCATCAATGCATTGTTTGAATCAAGCTACATAAAATGCAATTATTTACTTCATTTAGATCACATTAACAGTACTAAACAATACGTATGCATATTACTAATATTTTACAAATTGGCCATTGGGTGGAAATTTGAATGCATATCCTGTCTAAATTCAATCAGGTTTACCGTAAATAAAGATGATTAATTGAATTAATGATATTGCAAACGATCATAGAATCCTTTGACTTGCATTTGTTTTTTTTAAAAAACTAACACATTTTATATTTATTTCATTTTATCCAGTCACGTGCTGAAAATTAATATTTTTTAGATTTAATTTGCAATAATAGTTGATTTTTTACATAATTTTAACTTTCCTCCATATGATGGCAACACGCTAAAAAACTTAATTTTTCCCCCTTAACGTGATTGTGCATATTAAATTTTATTGTTTTGTTCAAAATATATTGTTGAAAAATACAGTTCAAATATTTCTTTAAAAATTCATTTAAAATAGAAGCTTAAGTTATGTGTTAAAACACTGATACTATTAGAAAGCTAATTTTTTAATCTTTAAATTGATGCAAAAATCATGTTTGTTCAATAATATTTTCGGAAGTTATAACGGAAAAACGTCGAAATTGAGCATAAATTTTAATTAATTCAAATTCTAATTAAAAATTCGAAAAAAGGGCTCAGAGTTGCACATTCCTGACCTCCAAGGTATACATGTAACAAATTTGGTAGCTGTAGGTACAACGGTCTGGCCTGTAGAGCGCCAACACACACACACATTGAGCTTTATTATAAGTATAGATAAGCATAGACAGACTAGCACTTTTGATTGTTATATGAAATTCAGTATTAGTTTCATTAAAATCTTCCATTTTCTTATCATTGCAAGCGTTATTTTATTTGCATTCTATCTGGTACCTGGTGTGTTGCTTCAGCAGAAGAAATAATCTTGGAAACATCATTTGGAATTCGAAATAGTCATCTTGTTTCATTAAGAATGATAGGAAGAATAATATTTATTTTCTTGTTGGCAAAGAATACATTCATTAAAATTAAAAAAATATATAAAGGAGAAGCATAAATAGTATTTATTATATTTTTATTATAAATATACATTTTAGAAATTATTATATAATTATAATTAATTATTTTATAAATTGTTATATATATTATATAATTTTATCGATTATATTCAACAAATATTTATTTTGATATATTGGATTTGTGTATTCTTTTAGAATTGTAAAGCTTGGTGTTCTTTCGGAATGGTAATGAACGAAACTATTTATTGTATCTCGTGATTTGTTTAATATTCGTTTAGTATTATCAAGTTTAATATTAGAAAATGTGATTAAAATATGAAATTGATTAAATATAGAAAATCTATTTATACCAGAAAATCTTTAATATAGCTGAAAAGACAATTTTTTGAAAATTAAGATGGTGCGAAATTATTTGCACTATAATATTTTTTGAAGTTACTGCGAAAAACGCTAACATTTTATTAAATCTTTAATTAAAATTCAAGATTGGTTATCCTGAAATTTTCTTGCACACTCTAATAAAACTATTACCTTAGAGGAAGACTTACATTGCACTTACGTATAATAGCTCCGAAATATGAACGTTTGGCTTGAATTTAGCATCTTACTGAATCTGCTGTATCTCCTTGGCGAGTTATTTGGAGGTTGCACAATGATTAATAGATGCGGTAAATAGATTTGAAAATAATTTTTATACTTTAAATTATTGTATTAGGCCTATAACCAACCCGTAACTGCAAGTAAAAAGCAGTCGAAATTTTATCGGAATCTTTTAAAGAACTTTCTTCACATTTTATTTTTATTCATATTTTCGTTTACATTGATACTACTCGTACATATATTGTAAATAAACTGCACTGTTCAATAAAGAGTTGCCAAATTAGATTTTTAATTTTTTTTCTTATTTATGTGTATAAGCATTCTTTAAATTGAGCTAATAATCATTTTCAAACACTAATCAAAATGCACAAAAATTCATTAAAAAATATAGTCATAAATTATGACAATATGAGGTGAAATAGTGAAATGAGTACAAATAGTATCTAGTGCTCCTACTGAAAGTACTTCACCAATTAAAAATATATTTCTTAATAAAGCCTCTCCTCCTTTTCTTCCTAACCCAAAATAAGTTTTTTTAAAAAAATTCGGATATAAAATTCAGTGTAGCTTTCTATATTTTGTAGTTAAATCTTTAAAAAGATTACTGGATGATATTTGAAACCTAGTTATTTTTTGCATGCATAAATTATATTATATTACAACTGAAATGCATTATAAATTTTTCATATGTTTATAAAAATTAATATTTTATATGAATTTTATTTATAATATAAAAATTTATATATATTATATTATAAAATTTATATATATTATAAAATATTTATATATAATATAAAAATATGAATATGATCTTACATATTATATAAAAATATGCTATATATTATATAAAAAAATATAATATTTATTATAAAAATATAATATTACATATTATATAAAAAATATGTACATTTATTCAAGAAAGCGTAAATGACATTAATAAAATAAAAAGTAATATTAAGCTTTTAGTGTTTTTTACAAGAGGATTTTAATTTGGCTTTCACATTTAACCTTGGTATACAATTATATTAACAATAAACAAATCCTTGAAATAAACGAATCTTTTTTCCTTTAAGAGCAATCAATCTCTTTACTGGGAAAAAATTCGATAAATGAAGTTTGCAAATCCCAATAAAATTTGGAAGTTATGGGGAACAGTAAATAAACACGTAGACTGAAAATATAAAAAAGGACAGTTTTCTTTTTTTAATATAATTTATTTCATATATTGGTTGCTTTTTACTTTAATAGTATATATAAATATCTAAAAAATATCTCACATTGAACTCTTTGAATTTTTTTTAAAATTATTTTTCATTAAAACATGTTTTACTCATATGCATAAATAAAGCATCGGTTCAAAAAATTTATGTTGATTTATTAACTAATTTTTATGATGTTACAACTTTTATATAATTTTTATGATGGTTTTTAAGTTTGGCGTTGTTGTAAAAAGGTGGTATTTCAACCAATGACGCCACGACGCTCTTTTAACTCTTTATTAACGGAATTATGTTGTCATCAATTTTTCAACTTCATTTTTGGCCCAGTAGTTTAATTTCCTTGCAGAATAATTCCAGGCAACTCAAGAAAAAAAGATGTAAGTAACAAAAATATCTTAATTAATTTAATTATTAATTAAATATTTTTAATTCCTATTTTTAGCTTATATTTATTTTATGTCATTTGGGTTACATTATCCATGCTGTTTAGAATACAATCAGCAAAAATAGTCATATAGTAAAGATATATGCAAGATTTAAATGGTACTTTTGCAGGGTGATCAGCGAATAAGCCCTGATTTCAAAATTAAATATCTCTACAAAAAAGAACGATAGAATTATGTGGTAAACTGTACGTTTATTAGCAAAACTGTAAAAATAGTGTACAAAAGTTAGAAAATTTGGTAACAAAAATCGTTAACATATGGAGCTCTGCACTGAAAACTCTTTCTCTGAAAGGAGTAAAAAAAAACAATAAAGTGGTGCAATCTTTGCAATCAAAATACAATTTTTTAAAAATGTTCACCCTTCGAAACACTGAGGTGGCGTCATCGAACAATGAAATTTGACATCACGTCTTGCAATGTCTCAACGGAAATGGAATCACATGCAAAACCAATCAACGATTCAACCTCATCTAGAGTGGCGAGATTGTTTCTATAGACAGTGTCTTTCAATGCTCCCCGCAGAAAGAAGTCACAAGGAGTCAGATCGGGAGTCATTTTTCATTTTTGACGTCACACTGAAAGCGTCTATGGGCATTATGATTAGAGCGCCATATGTTAATGATTTACGTAACTAAATTTTCAAAACTTTTGTGCAGCAGTTTTACAGTTTTGCTAAGAAACGTACAATTTGACGCATAATTCTATTGATCTTTGTTGTATAGATATTTAATTTTGAAATCAGGGCTTATTCGCTGATCACTCTGTACTTTCAGTAAACAAAGGGTTAAAAAGAGAGGGTATTAAGAGCGAATCCCAGAAAGAATAACATTTTAACATTTTTGATGATTAAAAAAAAATTCAACTGTTTATCAAGGGGTCGGAACAAAATTTTACATAAAATAGGGGGTCATATATGAAAATACCTTGCTCATTACTGGATTAGAAGAAAGTTTAAATAGAACCATTATCATTGTATGAAATAAATCAAAGCGTAAAAATGAACAGGATAAGTTATAAAATAATAAAAATTAATCGGGCTTTTTTTAAATATTGATTTTCATTATTTGCTATTGGAAAAAACCCCATTTTGAGTTCAATAATCAATAATGATTTCTACAAAACAAATTCAGCTGTACAACTGTTCAATCCATGATTCATCACCATCCTAGTAAATGATTCCTTGTCCCAAGAATATCAATGATTCTCTTTTTAATTTTTTTTATGTTGATAGAACTCAAATAGTTTGCTCGTTTTACAATTATTCTTATCACATATTGACGAAATATTTGCAGCTTTCAGATTTGAAAATATTACGAAATTCTCATACATCCGGATGTTACACTAATGATGTTCTAAAGGGTTTGATTTAATTTTTTGTTTTATGTCCTGTTTAAGGATAATTAGTGTTCTGTTTTTAAGTTATTTGCCGGATATTTACAGTAAACTTATGACACCTTATCTTTATAATATAAGGTGCCTGAGTCGAAGCAATAACTTAAAAATATTCTGTATACTTTTTTTTCTCAAAGTAACAGATGTTTTTTCTACCACAATTTCATCTTTTTTCTTTAAATTTACTTATGACATTTTTATTTATTTACTTACTTATGAATTACTTACTTTTATTTACTTGTGAACTTACTTACGACTTTTTCCTTTTAACTTATAACATCTTATCATTATAAGATGCTTGAGTCAAAACAATAACTTAAAAATATTATGAATAGTTTTTTTTCACCAAGTCTGTAATGCTTTTTCAATCGCAATTTCATCTTTTTTCTTTCAATTTACTTATGCCAATTTAACGTATTTACTTACGACTTTTACTTACTTATGATTCTCACTTACTTATGAATTACTTACCTTTATTTACTTAAGAATTTACTTATGACTTTTTTCTTCTAATTAAACTTATGACAATCTTATCAATGTAATATAATGTGCCTGAGCCGAAGTAATAAGACAAAAATATTATGTATAATTTTTTTCTCAAAGTCACTAATGTTTTTCTACCACAATTTCATCTTTTTTTCTTTTAATATACTTATGACTTTTACTTACTTATGAATTACTTACTTTTATTTAATTATGACATTTTTTAATTAAACTTATGACGTCTTATCATCATAATATAAGGTGACTTAGTCGAAGCAATAACTCAAAAAATATTATGTATAATTTTTTATCAAAGTCAGTAATGCTTTTTTCACCACAATTTCATTTTTTTTCTTTTAATTTACTTATGACTTTTTCTTAGTTATGAATTACTTTTATTTACTCATGAACGTATTCATGACTTTTTCTTTTAATTAAACTTATGATATCTTATCATTATAACATAAGGTGCCTGAGTCTAAGCAATAATTCAAAAAGCTCAATTATAATTTTGTTCTCAAAGTCACTAATGTTTTTTCAGTCACCATTTCATCTTTTTTTTTTTTTTTTTTTTTTAAATTTTAGTTATATCTCAAGTTTTATCTCAATCCATTTATAAAATTCATTTCTGCTTGATTTGCTTATTATCGATATCGTGCTCAGGTTCAAATTTCTTTCAATCCTTATGTTTTTTTTTTCTTTTTTATTTCTTTTTTGCTTCGTTGAAGGAAATTTAAAAAAAACAATTTTCATCGGGTTTTTCCTATGTTGACAAGTTGACAACATTATTCTCCGTTTTAATTTCTAACATGGTTCTGTATCAAATTTAACCTTTATAATCTTTATTTTATGGGAGGGGTGTAAATATGGAAATTTGAGATCAAGCTTTTATATATTCTATTTATCCTAAAATTCTATTATAAATTCTATTTGTTCTAAAATTCTATTTATTCTTTCAAAAATTTTATATATTCTAAATATATATATTCTATTTTTTTAAAAACAATACCTCATATATTCAGAGTTTAATTGTAAGTGAATACTTTAGTTTAATTCAATTTTGATTTCACAAAAGCCACGTCATCTGGTATTTGTGTCAGAAATTTGAGAAATTCATACCATTTATGATAAAATTTAAATTAACTACATAAAAAGAAAATTTAAGATATTTCTATTTCTGTAAACTTATAAACCTTGTGCACCTACTTCTCGAATTCCAAATGATAATTCAATTTCAGACTCATCATTTATATAATATCTGGTCTTTCTTCGTAGCAAGGATAATGTATCCCATGCACTTTTTGAATTGCTTTCTTATTCAAATTTATTCAAATTTATTGTTGGTAAATAATAATAATTTTTAAACTTCAAGGAGAAGCTTTAAATACTGAACCTGAATGTAAATCCACAATATCAGGTAAAAAAAATTGGTTTATCCAGATTAATATGAAATATTTGGTCACTTAACTGTTGATAATTTGATAACACTAGCTGTAACAGGGTGTGTGTATTTAATCTTCCAGCGGGCGCGGCCGTCATAGAATATGAGAGGTCGCGCGTATTTCCCACATACGCTATAGTAAAATGTAAATTTTCAAAGGCTTAATTATTAAAATTATATTGTAAATAGCTAAGGATTAATAACTAGAATCACTAAAACATTTTTTACTTAAAAAGAAGCAGAAACAACGTAAACATATATTGCAATAACAATATAAAATGACCACCGGTTAATTGAATTGATTTTAAAAATATATAAATGAAATTGCCGATATTTTGACAGAACAATTTGCAATTAATATATAGAAGTGCAAAAAATAATAATTTCTCCTTTTAATAGATAAATTCCGTAACTGAAAGCTAGATATGAAAATGAAGAAAATAATTTCATTGTTATTTCATTGCAGCATTGCAATTTGAGCAAATGTGTTTCGTGTGCTCAAAGTATATAAATTTTTGGCAAATCTCAAAACTGAAGTTCGTGATTTTGGTCGGTTTTTTTTTTCTTTTTGACAGAGTTTGCAGCTTTTTTCCCAATCTTCCACTTCTTCGAAACCTAGTTCGGCTTTTCTCTTTAGCACCTTTAATTTTATCTCACTTTGTAGAGACGTGGGTGCTTTTTTTCAGCTTTTTCTTTTGTAAGTGCATTTACCAACTGTCTTAAGTCTAAAACATCACAGATTTATTTGCATAATCATACAAAATCAGATGTAACAAAAACTTACATGAACGGTCAAGCGTATCGCTAAAATACATATTTTTGATCGGCAAAGACCTATTAATGCCATAAACTTACGACGAGAACTGAAAGTAAGTGAAAGAAAGGGGGACAAATAGCCAAGGACAGGCGTTCCCAGCGCCACCAGGTCTAAAGGTATAAAACGAAATTCATCTGCCGTGTATCCCTCACATACGCGCGCCCGCTGGAAGGTTAATCCATGAAAAAATTCTTGTTCATTTTCACCACACACACACACATGTATATATATATATATATATATATATATATATACATGGACGACGATCACAGATAAACAAGAGAGGGAAGTGGAATGTGCTCGGAATAGAACCTTTGTGTCTGAAGCCTAGTAACATAACCACAGGACAAAAGCAATTGCTCAATCCCGTAAATGTTATTTGACCTATTAAGATATCACCACAGACTCACCCTCCAGGAGTTGACGAACGATATGCGTTGTTGTTGAGTGCTGATGAATTGGTTTGTTGAGTGAGTGGTGGCTGTGTGTAGCTGTTGTGTTCAATGCGTCATACCCATCTTTCTTTGGCGAGCGAAGAACTTTTTTGTCTCGCCAAGCGTTTTGGCAAGCGTGCGTGAATTGTTGCGTCAAGTGAGTCTGACGACTTTGGTTGCGGGTAGATGGCGCCACATCAGTTGCATGAAGATTGAAGGTTCATTGTTCAAGGTCACCATTGTAGGAGGTGATGCTGGCTCAGAATAGAACTCGGAACCTTTGGGTCTGAAGCCTAGTAACATAACTACAGGACAAAAGCAATTGCTCAATCCCGTGGATGTTATCTGGCTTATTAAGATATCACTATACAAGGAAACACATAACATATATATTAAAATACAGAAAGTGCCGTTAACAATGAGCGAATAAATAACACTAACGGAGAGCGAGTGGGTGCCTGCATGCACCAGTTTCACATCAACACCGGATGTGGTTGTTTACAATAAATATCTCAAGAGCACTCCCCTCACATTCCAAACGTACTTATGGGTTGGGACATATTGCGCCATCTATGTTCAGTATTCATTTATACATATGAGCAAGCTTACAAAGAATAAACATACAAATAAAATAATTAACCAAAAACAAAAATTAAAAATAATTAATGACATAAACACTAGCTCATTCATGAAATTTAACATTATGCTAATAATATTCAATATGATACTAAAATTTTTATCTTAAGGTATCCGACTACGTTAACCAATGTGGTTATCTACCACATAGGTGAAAGTGCTTTTATTGTTAATTCTTCTAGTTTAGACTTTACTCTTTCCAAAACATTTTATCTTTTTTAGGAAAACGAAGACCTTACCTATCATCCACAGTCACATATTTTTCAGCTAAAATTTGTCTTTCACTTCAATTTTCTGAAAACTTTTAATTTTCATAAAAATTTTCCACCGTTCACATGACATCTCTAAAACTAATAAAAATATTCACATATAAATTTCAGCATGCGTTTTAAATAACATCGGCAACGAAATGAACCGAAAGTTTTATAATTGGTGAAATAGTTTTTTGTTTACAAATATTTCTAAAAAAATGAAGTTTATTGAAATTATTTATGGATAAAATGCATGTATACATATATTTTTACCCATAATTTCTTTGCATCTCAAGATTTTGGTTCATTTCATTCGTCATTATATTCTATAACTTGTGTTCAAAGAAAAAGAGGATTACTGAATAACAATTTTATGTAGAGTGTGAACCATTTTGGTTTAATTTCATTAACAATTACTACCAATTTCCCTATTTCTCAAAATGTATTATGTTTTCAAATAATATTTTGTTGTTCAAAGAAATGTATGTGTTCAAAGAAAAAGAGGATTGCTGTGATTGACAGTTTTATGTAGAGTGTTAACCATTTTAGTTTCATTTCATTAACATTTACAACACATTTTCCAATTACTCAAAATATATTATATTTTCAAATAATATTTTTGTACTTATAGTATTTTGTATCAAAATCGACAATGCATCTAAAAATCATAGTTTTAAATAGTTTTTAAAAAATCCAATTTTTCAATTTTTTCCCTCGAATTTAGTCGGATACCTTAAAACGGATAACTATATGTATAGCTAAAATAATTTCCTGCATAGACGCCTCAGTGGTTTAGTGTTACAATGCTTGTTTGTCGTGTGATGTGGAGATGAAGGTCAACTGAAAACAGTTGCCTGAAATATTTTTCTTCTTTGTAACAGTTCCTCGTTTTTCCAAGAACCTTCCTTTGTTTTGGGTAAGTTGATTTCCAAGTCTGTCAAAATTTTTAGCATGCATAATAGTTACCGAGATTTCTTCGCAGAATAGCTACTGAAGCTGCATTTCTACTTAAGAATAAACACTGAGAAAAAGAATTAATCAAAAACATTTTTTTTTTTGTTTTAAATAAAAAATTTCTGTTATATTGATTTGTTAAAAATTACAATAAAAACATGTAATAAAAAGAATTTAGTTCAAAACAAGTTATTTTATTTCAAACCTAGACAATGTCAATATTTTTAGCATGCATAATAGTTACCGCCATTTCTTCGCAGAATAGCTACTAAAGCTGCATTTCCACTTTAAAGTATTCACAGCAAATAAAGACTGAGAAAAAAATTAATCAAGAGCAAATATTTTTTTTTAATTTATATAAAAAACTAGCTGGTACCCGGAGCGTTGCTGCTGCAGAATAAATAATTTTGAAAATATCGTTTGGAATTTGAAATAGCTATTTTCTTCAATTACGAATAATGGAAAGAATAATATTTATTTCCGAATAAAAAAATTAATACTTATTTTATTCTGAAATGAATATATTCAATGATATCGAAAGATATATAAAGGAGAAGCGTAAATAATATTCACTCTATTTTATTACCTTTGTTATTCAAGACTTTAGAGTTGGAAATATTTGTTTTTATTTTTCCATCATCAACAGCTACAAATAAGTGCAAGTAATAAGTATTCAAAATTTCATCGCAATCGGATAAGTGGTACGGCAACGCATAAGAGACATACAGACAAACATTTTTATTTATATAGAATTCTACTATACTGATTTTTTTTAAATTACAATAAAAACATGTAATCCAAAGAAGTTAGTTCAAAATAAGTTTTTTTTTTCAAACCTAAACATGGAGCCCAAAATCTGAACTACCTAATTACTTTATTTAATTATATTAACAACCTACTTTTTAAGACTCTCTATAATAATCTCTCAATAAACGTTTATAAATTTTTAGAACATCTAAACATGACGGAAGATGCCAAAAAAACATAATTGTGTATACTGAATCATGGCAAAGTGACTAGGCAAATAAATACAAAAACATAATTTCAATAAATAATTTTTATAGACAGGTTTTATAATTTTGACGTGGAAAACACCTGAATGGGTATCTTTTGTCCTCCAAATTTTCCAAATTTTAGATAGAATTGATTTTTAACTTCCAAGCAGAAATAAGACACGTGCAAGGGAATAAGTCCTATCATGGCTGTCGAGACTAATTTGAAATGCAATAACTGTTGGCGGTTCCTTTCATTATGAAATAAAGAAAAAAAACAATAATAGTAGGTTTGATTGGATTCCTTAATTGAATCTCTTTTTATATATATAATATTTATTTATCTTGTTCAAATTTTCAATCACTAATAAAATACTTTTTATTCATCCACTCAAGTTCAAATACGATTTTTTTTAAACTTGGATGACACTTGATGTTAAAGTAGTTTTTTTTATATAAATATTAATTAAATTAATTTTGATATTTTAAATAGAGTTTTAGCAGTTTGCAATGAAGATTCAGACAATAGCTCAATCGGTTAAATACAAGGATTTTGGCATCTTTCACGTAAAGGAGAATAATGAGAGTTCAATTCTTGCAATGAGAAATTTTAGACTATCAACTTCGTAAATTAGAATCGAAAGTGTATGAATATATAGTAACAAACAAATAATATTCCAAAACCATATATAGAAAGAAAAATGGAAAATCTAAATGAAATTCGCTTTCTATTTTGTTACTTAATTTTGAGATTCTGTCATATATATTTATATTGATTGTAATTGTTTAATAAAAAGTAACTAAAATGAAAAATTTCTTTATTAATCAAACTAGAAATTGACTTAAATTTATTTATATTTATATATATAACAACCATAAAAGCGTTAAAATAATTGAAACCCATTTTCTGAGTCAACAAAATTTGTCACTGAATTTTGTTTATTAATTTATATTTATATATATAATGTGTTTATAAGAGAATGACATTGAATGATTGTGTAAAAAGCACTGTGTAACAAAAATATTGAAAAACACTTTGACCAGCTTTACTCATAAATGAAATTGAATTCAAATGCCGTAATATCACCTATTGTTCACTCAAATTGAATATCATCCATAAAAATGAACTAAATATCAAAAAGATGACGCTTCCTAACTGATGTTATGCAAACAAAGTCAGAAATAAGCGGAAGAAATGCTTTGTGAATATGTTGATATTCAAATCACTCATATTTTAACAAGTTTTTAAAAAAAATAATTCTCGAACAATTTATTAAAACAAAATTCGACTGAAAATGATTTTAACTTCCCCAGTAGAACTTTCGACTCATGTACTAAACGGCATGAGGTTAGAGGGGACGTCACTCCTTAGAAGAAAAATGGAACATGACGTCGAACACGTGTACTTCTCATTTTTATCAAATTTTCCTCAAATGAGCTTCTGTTTTCTTGCGTTATAAATTGCCTTTCCATCATCCCTGAAAATCTGTTTCACTTGGCGATATTTAGATAGCTGTTCATCGCCAGTTGGCAACCCTGTGCGAAAAGTTACTAGTCTAATTTGAATCACAGAAGTTCCTTTTTTTTTAACAACAAAGCCTGCGAGTGTTCGAGTGCTAACATTTACAGCTTAAGCCGAGAGATAAAAAAAAACAGATCTATAAGAATTTTTTTTCTCAGAATTTTGGAAACATTTCCTATTTTATAGTGAGCATGAAGTGATGATTTTCATACTTTGGAATTATTTATTTTAATGCAATTTTTGAGTTATTGGTGCTGTGTGAAAAAATTAAGGTTTTAATGTTTTTGTCGTGATTGAAGGAACAATTGTTTGAAGAAAGAGAAATAATTTTTTTTCTTGTGTGAATAATATTTTTCTCATGACGTGCTTGTTTGGAAGATATCGAAAGTACGCTCTGAAGGATAATTGGGGTGACAAAAAAGGCACTAATCCATTAACGTAAGTAAAATGCCTCTATTACTTTCATTTGGTTACTATAGAACTCAAATTAATATTCAATTTTTAAAAAACAATTCTGCCTAATCTCTTTAAAATAATTGATAACAGTTATTGTTATTGCAAAAAAAAAATAATTGATCAACTAGGAATTGGGAAACAATAAATATTCACTTTTATTTTTAAAAGATTATACAGAATTTTTTTTAAAATTTTAATTTTTAATTCAACATTTTAAGATTATGTAGAATTTTTTTAAAATTCTTCATAATATTTATAAAATAAAATTGAATATTTATGAAAGTGAATATTTATTTTTTTTCCCAATGTCTTGTTGGTCATTTACTTTTTCTTCAATAATAAAAATAATAACTCTTATCATGTAGTGTTAATGAAAATTTGATGAATTATTTGTTTTTAAAATAATAATTCTAAATCAAAAAAAGAAAGAAAGAAAAAGAAAAGAATTCTAATCAATAGCAAGGTTTAAAATTTGTAAAATGCTTCCATTTTAATGTTAATTGATATGCAAATTACATAATTAAAAAAATTATCTTATTTTATTATTAAATTAATATTAATTTATATATAAATTGCATAATTCAAATATATTTATAGTACATTTTTATAAAATTAATATTAGCTTACCTACAAATTACTCAGTTCAAATGCAGTTATATTAATTTTCATTAAATTAATATTAATTTATATGCAAATCAAATAAGTCAAATCAAGTTCTAAAAAGTTGTTTTTAAGGTATTTTTTAGAGCATATTAGCTGGAAAATTTGGAAAACTCTCCAACTATTTCTAAATTATTTTTCTTTTTATTTTCAATATGCTAAATTTTTCAACTGATTACTCAAGTTTTCTTTCAAAAGACTCTATAGGTATTCTAGCATATGAAGCTTATGAATTAATAAATTATATATTGAATTTCGATATTTTCACATACAACACAAAAGACTTATTCTTACCTAAACATCCCTTATTAATACAGATAGACCCCTATTTGATTCATTGCCGTATTTAAGTAAACATGTTCTGGATTTGTTCAGATTTGAAGTAAAATTTCTAGAGCTGTCCATTTTTCATACTTGTAAATAAATAGTACATATGAAGAAAATTTAAAAATCATCATTCAGATTTATTTTTAAAAATCTTTTAACTTTGATAGTTAGAATTTAGTTGTATATTTAAAGAAATAATGGATTCAGATTCTGATTTTACTTTAATATCATTATATTTTAGGATAGTCATGAATAGCATTGCTATGTCATTTGTATTTAGGGCTAAATGCTCCGGATTCGATCGGATAGTCATAGTCTTTCTAGTCTATTCGATAAGAAAGTCAAAGTCTTTCCAGTCTATTAGATAAGATAGTCATAGTCCTTCTATTCTAGTCGATAAAATAGTCATAGTCTTTCTAGTCTATTCGATAAGATAATCATAGTCTATCTAGTTAATTCGAGAGGATAATTATAGTCTTTCTGGTCTATTCGATAAGATAGCCATAGTCTTTCTAGTCTATTCGATTAGATAGTCATAGTCCTATTCTATTCGATAAAATAGTCATAGTCTTTCTAGTCTATTCGATAAGATAATCATAGTCAATCTAGTTTATTCGAGAGGATAATTATAGTCTTTCTGATCTATTCAATAGTTTTTGTATTTTCTAGTATTATGTATATGTAGTATTTTCTAGTCTATTTTATATGGTAGTCATAGTCTTTCTAATCTATTCGAGAGGATAATTATATTCTTTCTAATTTATTCGATAAGATTGATCGTAGTCTTTCTAGTCTATGCGATAAGGTAGTCATAGTCTTTCTAGTCAATTCGATAAGATAGTCATAGTTGGTCCTTTCTACCAATGAATGTGAATAAGAATTTATTTACATGTTTTGCTACTTTTCTTCAGATCCAGTCATCTAGTATAAATAAGACCATTATCTATAATATATGCATAATGTGACTTTCTACATGTTATGGTATAAATATTCTATGATTATAAATACTTTATGTATACAATTAAGTTATAAATAATTATATTTCTGTATATTTCGAATAATACAATCGGATCTTAAATATTCTTCTTATTCCAGCATGTTTCGAACAGGCAACCGGGTTCCCTGAGATCTAAAAGGACTCTACTTTTTTTGCACTGAGAAATTTTTAGGCACTTAAAAAAAAAATTTTTTTTCGCAATAAGATAGAATTTTTGAATAGATTTCTCATGAGCTTCCTTATTTGTACAAGTTTTAAAATTTTGTATATTTGTGTGTCGTTGGTAACATTATGCGATATTAACATTTTCAAAACTTAATAGTACGTGGACAGATTTATTAAATTAAATTTGATTCACTGTGAATGATGCCACGTGGTAGCGAATCGGAGAAAAAATGATTCTAGAAGAATTCTGAATTTGAATAATGCTTCTAAACTTAATGCACAGATTATTACACTTTTTTGTCATTAGAATAGTTCTTAAGTATTTCTTTTTTTGCATTTTAAATATTTTGGAAGCAGAAGATTTTTAACATGTTTAGTTTTTTTAATTTGATTATTTTTCTATTTTTACAAACGAGATTGAATTTTTATTAAGACAATATTTCTAACTCACTTTATGAATCGGAGTTAAATTTTGAAATACCTTAATATATAACAGGAAATAACAAATTACCAACGAAAAATACCAAAGATTTAAAAAATTCTTCCATTGATTACCAATCCTTATTCCTCATACGCAACTCTAAATAATCTTGGAATTACAGACAATTCATCGAACTTTTTTCGGAAAAAAATGTGAAGGAAAAAAATGAAGGAAACAAATTGTGAATGTATTTTTTCGCGATTCGAATTTAATTCGTATAACAGTTGAAAGTTTTATTATTGAAAATATTGTTTGAATGTATCAAAATAATGCAAATTATTCTGCTTCCTCAATTTGTGTAATTGAATGTTTGCTGTTTTCGATAATTACTTAACATTTTTGTGCATTCATTTTAAATTCGTCATTTGAAAGAAACTGAATACATAAAAGAAATTGAGCTGTAAAATTTCCATTATATTAATTCTCATGCCTCCAGAATCAAAAATCAATAAATATACAAGTAAAATCTTCATATATTAAAAATAAAAATCGTTTCCCGTGCAATTTCATACATTTTACTAGGTATTGCTATATAACTCTGACTACATCAGCTTCTAACTTCTGAAAATATTTCTATTTATTCTCATAAACGTTTTTATATACCGGTTGAGCACTTTAATATTTTATTACTTTATGAAAGTGAATATAAAGTTGATCTCTATTTTATCCACACGAAAAACCTAATGTTAAAAACTTAAACTGCTCATTATTCTCTCTTTTAAACTTATTAAATCATTAAAAATATTTTTTGATGATTTAATTATATGGGCAGTCTTTGAGTCTTGATTTGAAATGAAAAAATAAATAAATTGAAAACAGTTTATTTCACATGAACTGCATCATTATTCTAAAAATTATACAGTACTATCGCGTATTTTCTTTATATAAGTCTTTCTGTCATGACTAAGAAAAATATCTGATGTGATTCCCAGAAAAATCTTGTATAACTTACACGATAAAGAAAACGCAGTAGAGTTTGATTTAAAGCTACTGGAACATCCGGTCGTAATCAATGCCATACAGCAAACCATTTGTGTGAGAAATCTTTTTATTATCATGTCTTTTAAATTTTTAAATCTCTTTATTATCATGATCATCATATTAAAAACATGATATTGTTTTCGCTTGAGGTTTTTGGAACCACAAAATGGGAAGGCAACAAATTGTTAAAACCTCAAAATGCGATGATAATAAATTGGCTATTTATCCTTTTTTTTTTTTTTTTTTTTTTTTTTGGGTAGGCTTTCACAGTATAATTTTTCTATCATCTATCCTCTGCTAATGCAGTTTTATGTTGAAGCCGGCTTTCACTGTATAGCTTTTGAATTATCTATCGTCTGCTGTTGTAGTTTTTCCCTTGGAAATCACAGTGCTATGGCATTACCCGCACAATATTTTTAAAAATAAATTAAATAAGTTAAAATATCGTTTGTTTAATCAATAAAGATTGTTGGTTCAGGGATAATTTCAACTAATTGAAATAGATTCACTAGAAAATAATGCAAAAGGCTGTCACATTTGGCAAATCGTCAACTTGATTTCCTAGTGATACATTCTCAGAATTCTTACGAACTGAATTAATTTAAGTCATTAACCAGTTAAAATCGTTTTGATATATATATATATATATATATATATATATATAATGTTCTCACTTGATAACTTAAAATTTGTGGTAGTAGATTTCATTTTTTATTTAACTTTATCAAGACTTTTTTAAAGTTTCAATGAAAAAATACAGCTATATCAAAGCTTTAACAAACAAGATCTTACAAAATAATTTCAAAAGCATAAGTTTTTATCATATTAAATTATTATAATTTTTACATTAATGAAAAAATACTTAATTTTGAAAGTTTAATTTTAATAGGATTTTTAACGGAAATTCACGATTCCTATGATTTTAATAGATGCCATTTGGTTCACGTTACGTTTTAAAATAGTAACAACTCAAGTTAACGTTTAGTTAGTTTATTTAACTTAGCAACTTTTCACTTGATCATTAATTTTAAATTCTTTAGCATATTTATAATACAAAATAATTAGAAATTTGCTATAAATTAAAACGATTTTATTAAAAAACTTGTTTAGTTACAATTTTTATTGGATTTCTTTGCAATTGTTAATAATAATAAGGTCTCATTTTTTCCATATTTGAGGTTTCAAATAAGATTTTTTAAACTGAAATAATGACTCGATTATTTTTTTCACATCCAAAAATGATTAGAAAATAATTAGATGAAGATTTTTTCCATAGCCAATTACTAGGTGAAATAATTGAAGAAACTCTGATATAGCCATGAGAGCATTAGAATTTTATTTCCACACACAATTTATATTTCGTGTTTGATTTAAAAAGCAAAACTAATAATAATTGCAAATATTTACCAATTATTTTCCAATTTGGCAAAATAATTTACCCATGTTTTGTTTTCCTCTTCTAATTAGAAGCCTTGAGGCTTCATTCAGAACAGCTTATCATAAACCAGTTCTATCCCAGTGTAAAGGCATGTCGTTTCTGACCTTTTCTAGAATTCATTCAAAAAATATCACGCAATTTGGAAATGCAGTTGAATGCGCAGTTTAAAACAATTATCTTTTAATTTTAATGTTTTTCTTAAACTTGAGGTTTCTGCATACTTTGTAAGTGTCCCAGCATACGAAAACTTTATTGTAGTGAATAAAGTTACTCTAAAATTACAAAGTCATACTGAAAGATGGTTTAGAACTAGTTGTCACGTTATAAAAATTTTATCAATAAGATTTTGATTTCATCATTAACCTAATTTCGTTATGTAAATTCGAATGTTTCTTTGTGTATTATTTAATTTAAAAATTATATTTAAATCGTTTTAATTTGATGTGATCAAACATTTTAAACTTCAAATTAAGATGATATAAATACTGGAGGAGCGCTTTTGGCCCATTTGGTGTTATGTATTTTCGAAATTTTCTTTAAAACCTTTAATGTAACCTTTTATTTACCAGCAGTATTTAAAATTACCGTTAAAATCAAGTTGATATCTTCATAATATGTTAGTCTTTTCGAACGGTATTCGAAATAACATTAAAATGTAATTAAGATAGCAAACAACAAATATCAGCCAAAATCGAAAAATAAAATTGGTTGATTAATAATTAAATTAATATAGATATTTATTTAATTAAAAAATTTTATCTTCTTTCCTGGGGTTAATCTTCATAAAAACTTAATTAAAGATGTGAAAATAAAAGTAAAAAAATTGATGATAAAATAATCGATAAATTATGATTTAAAGTTACTAAAATCTCTAAACTTCGATTTAGGATGTTGAAGACATTGGAGGTGAGGTTTGACGTATTTTTAAGGAATTGAAAACTGAGAGAATCGGACGTCTAGCTTTAATAGTCTGTTCTGAAAATTTTCATTTAGACAGAAAAGACTGTCCATATATGGAACTTAAAAATATTTATGACGATTAAAAAACTATTTTAAAAACACATTTTGAAACTTAATCAACGACAAGAAAGATATTGTGATTTAGTATCAGTGCTTAAATATGTATTTAGCTTTTTATTAATCGAGCCGGCCTTTTCTATGAAGCGGCTTGGGTGCAAGAAATCATTTGAGGCCCTAAACTTTTAGCAAAGTAATAAACAACAAATCGGACATTTGCATATTTATTTAATAATACGTGATTTTGTTTTTGCAATTAATTACTCCAGGAAAATTACAATTTTTCCAATTTCCTTTTCGATGCTTAGTATATCAAAAGCGTTCAAGCATTATGCCCGTATGCTTGGCCGAAGATAATCCTTTATTTAAATTTTGCTGAAAGAGGGTTTAGCATTTATTATATTGAGCAACTGGCAATGTAAAGGATTGAAAAAAATATTATATTAGTTATAGACAAAAGTAGATAGCTGATGATTTGCAAATCCATTTGAACCCAGCCTAAGCCTCGACTTCTGGGCGTCTGGCACGCCGCTTTGTCTTAACATGTCTGAAGGGGATTTCCTTGTTCATAAATGAACATTTCCCGGTTTTTTATAGATATCACTGCGATCTTTGCCTAATAAAGGTGTCAGTCGATACTCAGCCAGCCACATGGAAACAAACTTGTGGTCTTTTAGTATGTGTCACATTATTATTGTTCATAACACTTTTTTTAAATCTTAATCTCATGACACCCCCCCGCCCCCAAGTCGCGGGGTCCGGGTGCATAGCACCCACCGCATCCCCCAGTTGGCCGGCCTACTTATTAATTACACAAAATATTATTTGCCTTTACTAGACCAATTCCAATAGCTATCCTCCACATATACGACACTTTCATACATCGAATTTGTATGGAGCAATTACCCTATCGTTGGTGTGCTTTCATAGAAGTAGAGAGAAAGTACCGATTTACATGTAATTTTAGTCCTCTACCTACGGTTCAGAAACTCTTATCTAATACCCCAGTTACAACCAACAGCGATCATCTACATATGCGAGGCTTTCATGCATCAAATTTATAAGGAACAACTATCATATCGTTGATGTACTCTCATAGAAGTAAAGTATCGGTTTACATGTCATCTTTGTCCTCTACCCACGGTTCAGAAACTCTTATCTAATGCCCCAGTTACAACCAACAGTGATTCTCTCCATATGCGAGGCTTGCCTGCATCAAATTTATAACTATCCTATCGCTGGTGTACTCTCATAGAAGTAGAGAGAAAGTATCGGTTTACATGTAATCTTTATCCTCGACCCACGGTTCAGAAATTTTTATCTAATGCCCAATTACAGTCAGCAGAGATCCTCCACATATGCGAGGCTTGCATGCATCAAATTTATAAGGAACAAGTATCCTATCGTTGATGTACTCTCATAGAAGTAAAGTATCGGTTTACATGTCCTTTTTGTCCTCTACCCAAGGCTCAGAAACTCTTATCTAATGCCTCAGTTACAAGACGTGTACAAATTCAAGACTAGACTTTAGCTTTAACTAAATAAAAAAAGAAAGAAAAGAAAAGAAAAAAAACTCGCGAAGAAGAGCACCTTTGACATTTTCCATTATTCTGAAACTTAACCTGTGATTATGTCCATCAGTAAGGTAATGAGCGTTGATGTAGGCTGTTGAATATTAGCTTATCCTTACAATTTATTGATACTTGTCTTTTTCTTTTCTTTTTTTTTCCTTGAATGCATCAAATTTATCAGAGATAACATTATACCATTAGCGTGTTCTGGTTAATAAAGAGGAAATATCAGTTCACTTGTAAATATTACTTTTCCCTTAGCTGAATATGAATTTTCTTTCTTTCTTTTTTGCGATTTAAGAATTTATTTTTAACACTAATAAAACTGCATTATTATTCCAAATGGTTTTTGTCATTGAAATTAAGTATTCTAGAATAAAAAAATTTTTTATTACGTTTTGTCTTCCCTTGTTTCTTGCAGTGGCGTATTAATAGCATCACATTATTAAATGAAAAAAAAATCTTATAAAACTTGTTTAAATATAATTTATTCAAGTCTTGAATTATTGAAAATATTGAACCACTATAGTTACAAATAACTTGAGATCGTTAAATAATAATTTATTATTAAGAAATACTAGAAGCTCCCTGTAGTCATTTCTAGATGCTTAAAAATAAGACTTTTATATAAAATATTATTTAATTTGCTCTATTTAGGAAAGTACCTCGTCAATGGGTCATTGAAGAAAAATTACTCGAAAAAAATTCGGATGAACATAAACATCGCAAAAAAAGTTAAATAATATGTTTCCAAGTATATTTTGAGATATTCTTCGAAGTAGTAAAAAATAAGCGTTCACAATTTTCTTTAAGAAAAACTAAGAAAATATTGATTAGCATCTTAAGTTGAAAAGGTTAAGTTCATTTAATCTGATTTATGCGGAATTAGTCTTTTTTTTTTCTGTTGCGTCCGTGATTTCTCATGGATAATGTTATCTCTTATTATGAATAATGTTGAAATCCAATATGTTATCATATGTAAATAACAACTAGTTTTTTTAAGTGTCTGGCCTATTGATTGATATTGCTTCTAAAAAGCTATTTAAAAATTGACTATTTGGTTATTTGCCACTTAGATTAATTACTGCTTTGATACTTCTTCTTGCATATAGCCGACCACCCCGCCACCATTGAACATAGCAGTATCGACAGGATTGGTTGTGGTCGACTGCTGATTAAGTATTGTCCAACCTTACATTGACCGAACAGTCAAACTAACATTCCTTTCGGGGTAGTCAATAAATGTCTTTCTCCCCATCTGCACACTCTCAAACAGTTGGAATGAAACTATCAATCTATCATCATATCCTTCAGGGTTTTGAGATGACCTGGTATCATCAGTACTGTACTTAAATCATTATTGACAATCTTCAGGTCCTTCCTTAACTCTGAGGTCTCCATACATTCCATTAAATAGTGGTAAACCGTACCAATTTCTCTACAGATGCATTTATTTTCCTGCTTTCTTCTAAATCTTTGGAAATATGCAGGAAATCTGATATTATTTTAATTATAAGTGGGTGGTATCTTCTTATTTTAATTTCCGGATTAGGAATAAAGTCTAAAGTTAATGCTTTGATACTATCTACAAAATGATAATTTCGCTGAAACATTTTTATGAACATTTTAATATGGACATGCTTTGCAGTATTTCCTAAAATAACAATAATTACAAAGTATGGTATGCATAATTTATTTCTATATAACTCCTTCTCGAAATAGGGTAATTTACTACTTGTAGCGTGACTCCATAGCTTAATGTGCAACAAATTTTACCGAAACAAGCGACAATTATCGTCACACCCTTATTAACATACCTAAAAATACACAGAAATTGACGTCCTCAATCACTGTACTAGCCTTTATTTGAATAATTGTTCTATTTTTAAAACAATTTATTTGTAAACCAAAATGTCAGATTCTGTCCATAATTATTTTTAGCCATTCTGTTTTTAATATCCTATTCGCAGAATTAGAAACAAATGTTTTACGAGTTAATGTAACCTTTTATTTACCAACGGTAATAAAAAGGTTACATTTACCGTTAAAATCAAGCTGATATCTTCATAATATGTCAGTCTTTTCGAACGATATTCGAAAGAACATAAAAATGTAACTAGGAGAGCAAACAATGGATATCAGCAAAAATCATAAAATAAAGTTGATTGATTGTTAATTTAATTAATATAGATATTTAATTAATTTAAAAGTTTTTTCTTCTTCCTTTTTTTCTGCATTAAAATTTAATTAAAGATATAAAAATAAAAATACAATTATAATGATAAAATAATAGATAAATTACGATTTAAACATACTAAAATTTCTAAACTTCGATTTAGGATGCTGTAGATATTGAAGGCGGGGTTTGGTGTATTTTTAAAGAATTGAAAACTGAGTGAATTGGACGTTTGGTTTGAATAGAAAGTTCTGATAATTTTCATTTAGACACAAAGAACTGCTCAAATCTGGAACTTAAAAATATTTATGATGATTAAAACATTTTACTTTTTGCACGTACTTTAATTACAAAACACATTAAATTACAAAGCATTAATTACAAAACTACTTCAATTACAAAACAGGGTTTGACCGTAATACAAAGAATAGCGTTCCAGCATAACACTTTAACGCCAATAATGCTTTGTGATGTGGTTTCTCTTCAATATAGTGCTAATTTTTGGCCTTATTTTATAACTTTAAACGTATTCCAATTGAAGAGTTGAAAACCTAGTATAATTTTATGCTATAAAATTAAATTCTCTTCTTAAAAATATAAATTTCAAGCACTTCGTTGGACTATTGCGATTATATTACTTTTCCTCTCAATGATTTTTTTTTCTACTGATACCGAATACTCAAGAACAATATCTCCAAAATCTGATCGCTATCTAATCTATAGTCTTTGCGCAACTGGCGCTTAAATACTTTCTGTTTAATTTAGATCATCCTGTATGTAAAGTACTCTAAAAAGAAGAAAATTTTCTCTTGTTTTCTATTCAAATCGCTGCAGCTCGTAAAATTAATACCTTCGTATAGAGTGACAAGTCTGACTCGAACATTAAATTACTGAGTTTTTAATTTAAATCCACAATGAAGTGAAAGTGATCTGATATGATTAAGTAATCTAAAAGTAATAATCAATTACAAACGCTTCATCTCAAATTCCCTATCTTCTTTTTAAATAAAAATGAATGTTTGTCTGTATGTCTCATTCGCTGCCGTATCGTTTATCCGATTTCGACTATCTATTACTTGCAGTTACGTGAAAGTTATAGGCAAAATGCAGTCATTTAAAGTATAAGAAATATTTTCAGATCTATTTACTGCATCTATTAACCAAGGATTAACCGCCAAATAACTCGCCAAGGAGACACAACAAATTCATAAGTAAAAATGCTAAATTCAAGCTAGACGTTAATATTTCGTAGTTATACGTTAATACAATGCAAGTCTTTCTCTGAGGTTATAGTTTTATTAGAGAGTGTGTGAGAAAGTTTTAGGGGAATGAATCCTATAGGTGTGAAATTTTAAACTAAATATTTAATAACATTTTAGCGTTCTTTGCAGTGATTTCAGAAAATATTATAGTACAAATAATCCCGTACACCATCTTAGTTTTTAAAAGTTCTTTTCAATTATATTAAAGATTTTATGGTATAAGTATGTCTTCTATGTTTAAATCAATTTTAAAAGAAAATATTTTAATCACCTTTTCTAATATTACTCTTGAGAATTCGGAACGAATATTAAACGAAACACTAGATACAATAGTTTCTTTCATTGTCATTCTGAAAGAACAACAAGCTTTACAATTAAAAAAAAAAAAAGAAACACAAATCTAATACATAGCAATGAATCTTTTTTTGTAAAATAGAACAATAAAAACAGAATAAATACTATTTATGCTTCTAATTTATATATCCTTTAATTTCAATGAATATATTCATTGCCGACAGCAAAATAAATATCATTCTTAATTAAACAAGATAACTAGCTCAAATTCCAAACGATATTTCCGAGAATATTTCTTCGTGGCAGCAACGCGCTGGGTAACAACTAGTATTATTACATAAATTAAAATAATTATAAACAATGTCACAAATACAATGTTTTTTTAAATCCGTGATTGGATGATAACACCTCTTGGCTTCAACCACGATGCAACCTGAAATACCTTTTTTTATACTTTTTAGAATCATGATTGTCATTCATCAAACCATTCGTATTTTTAAAATCATTTTTAAGTTGCTTCTTTAAAGTTGACCCTCTTTATTTATAATTTTCACTTACAGTAAAATTGATAACTACCACTATTTTCTCATTCTTAGAAATGAAAATAGTTTCAACTGCATCAATGAAATGCGAAACTAAAAAATTTTTTTAAAAAATTAGCATATCTACACAGAAGTGAGATAACATTTAATTTTGTATACTTTTTTGTTAGTTTCAGAAAATTTCAAGGTCTCCCCTTTTCATCAATACTGAATTCTCTTTCGATAAGATCATATTTATCGAATGTTAAAATTTTTTTTTGTAATATTATCTAACTCGAATTCCCAAATGGGAGTGTTAGACGGAAGTAAAAAATACGACTGGGAAAACCTGATTGCTATTGATAAAAGAAATATCTCTGATAGGATTCTAAGAACGAAAAAAAATTGATCAAAAACTTCATTTCACTGAGACTTGCTTTTCAGTCTGAAATATTTAAATAAGGCTCGTACAGAATTACTTTGCCAGTAGTTACAGTAATATACAGTATAGTAGTATACAGTAGTTATTTTAAAATTTGACTAAAGTTGGGACTTATTTTAAAGAAAATAGCTTAAATGTGCGATATGTAAGTAATATTTTAATACAAATATTTTTACTTCCAATACATATTTGTCTTTTTTTTATTTCTGATAATCATTGATATTGATTTTATGACTTTGTGACTGAAATATTTTGAATCCATGTAACCTCATTGTCAAATTTCTCTCCATTTCTTTATAAATTCCATGTTATAATTATCGGTCAATCAAAGTGAAAAATGTTATGCCTGAATTAAAAAAATTTTGAAGTCATGATGATTGGATAATGTAATGCTAGCAATTATTTACATGTGCCAGTACACGGAATTAATCTGCAAACTAAATTTGTTCCCCTAAATTTCCGATTATCTTTAAATTTATAAATAAGAACATTTCTTCAAATTTTGTGTGTGAATAGATGAATGTAAGAGAAAAATTTTATTAATTGACACGTTTGCATAATGAGAATGAATAAAAATTTAAAAAATTAATCCTTTGGGTAGAATGTAAACTGTTTTTATACTATTTTCCACCCCACTAATGAAATGTTACTTAAAGTATATATTTAGGCGCAATATTTAGGATATAAAAGTTTGCTGCCCTTTCTTTTGGCACCCTGTATTATTTTGCATGAATTTTCAATAATATATTTCATTATTTCAGTAAAATTCAAACCAACTTCTTTGCTTCATAAAATTCTCCATTATCAAAATAAGAAGAGAAGGGATTATGGTTGAAATTAGTGGAAATAAGACAGAGATTTTACAGTACCGTAAAACCTTGGGAGAAAAATAAATCTGAAGGTTACATTTTTAAAATACTATTATGTCATGCGAGTAGAATCCCTTATAAAGGCTAATTTACACTATAAATAAAAGAAGTGTAACTCTTCTGAGAACCCAGCTCTAACATCTATCATAATTTGGCTCTTAAAAGTATTTTTTAATGTAAGATGAGCAAAATGAAAATTATAAATATGAGATATTATTGAAATTACACCAACGTGTCAACAAAATCAGCTAATCTAAATATTATTCTAATGAATAAGTCACCTTATAGAGAATTTAAATTCAAAAAGTTGCTAGTCAATTTTCTATCAGAAAGTCAATTTTCATTGAATATAAATTATAGAAATACATATCTACAGTGTCTCACAAAAGTGATGGGACACTTGTGCTTTACAAAAGGAAAATGTAATAAAATAAATAAATAAACATGTACAAATTTTTTGTGGGTGTATTTCATACTTAAATTTTGTAACAATTATTATGTAACATACATTTTGTCAAAATATTAAAATATTAATTTAATAAAAATATAATTGTTTAGAACGGAGCAAAAATTAGCTCGCATAAGTGATGGGACACCATTAGATATGCAACAAAAATCGTCTGAAATAAGCAATAAAAATATTTTTGGGGGTTTTATTTTTACTCAAAGCAATTGGCAATAATTTATAAAATCGTCTGCAGTATTTCTCTTCAGATTGCTTTGGAATTTTTGTGTTTCTTAGCTCTGTGCAGCCATGAATGCTAAACGAAAAGAAACTTCGCCTGAAATTCGAAAAATAATTATTAATTTGCATATTGAACGTGGAAAATCTATTAGAGAAACTGCTAAAACAGTTAATTTGAGTCATTCAACAGTTTTCAACATCATTAAACGATATAAAAAGAATCATATGATTCAGGATAAAAAAAGACCTGGCCGACCATCAAAGCTATCTAATGGATTAAAGCGAATTATCGTTCGAATTATTAAAAAAAATCCAAGAATGAGTGCTCCTAAAGTTGCTGCTGATTTACAAGCATTATATGGAGTAATTGTTAATCCTGAGACTATTAGAAGAGTTATTCGATCTGCTGGATATCACGGTAGAGTAGCCAGGAAAAAATTCTTCGTAAGTGAAAAGAATAGAAAACTCAGACTGGCATTCGCAAAATCCTACATAAATAAGAATTCTGATTTCTGGAATAAAGTTATATTTGCTGATGAGAGTAAATTTAATATATTTGGTTCTGACGGTAGAATCTTGGTGTGAAGAAAACCCAGGGAAGAATTTCGTAAAGAGAACTTGGTGCCAACAGTAAAACATGGTGGAGGAGGAGTTATGGTATGTCGTCCGCTGGAGTCGGTTATCTTGTTTTTATTGACAGTATAATGGATCAGTACAAGTATATCGACATTTTACAGCAAAATTTGAAATCTTCAGCACGAAAATTGAACCTTCATACGATTTTAAATTCTACCAAGATAATGATCCCAAGCACACTGCTTTGAACGTTAGACTCTGGCTGCTGTATAACTGTCCTGAAATAATAAAAACACCACCACAATCTCCTGACTTAAATCCCATAGAGAATATTTGGCAAGAATTGGAATCAAGAATTCGCAAACACACCATTTTTTCAAAACAACAATTAAAATCGGTGCTTCAAGAAGAATGGAGTAAAATCACTCCAGAAATCACAGAAAAATTAGTCAAATCCATCCCAAGAAAATTAAATCATGTTTTAAAAGTAAAAGGAAATCCAACAAAATATTAAAATCTTTTAAAAAGTAAAATTTTTGGATAAATATTTGATGGAAAAGTAAGTGTCCCATCACTTATGTGAGCCATTTTTTTGCTCCTTTCTAAATAACTGTATAATTTATTAAATTTATTTTAATATTTTGACAAAATGTATGTTATGTATTAATTGTTACAAAATTTAAGTATGAAATACACCCACAAAAAATTTGTACATGATTATTTATTTATTTTATTACATTTTCCTTTTGTAAAGCACAAGTGGCCCATCACTTTTGTGAGACACTGTATATATATAATTTCAAAACATAACAAATAATAATTATTTTTAGTCTTTTATTAAATCATGTTTTGATCTTTAAGAACTAAAAGATAATTATCGACAGAAAGATATTAATCGCTGACTTCATGATATATATACATACATACATATAGATATAATTCAAATTTTTGTGAAATCAAAAAATGAGAAATTATGATTTTGAATGTTATTGGACTTATTAAACTCAATTTTTAGTCCAAAATTATTTTTCTTTTTCAGCAATTAAATATTTGATTATCTATTCATTTTAAATCTCTTTCGTTGACTCTAAAAAAATCGTTTTCTTTTATCTAATTTCTTTTTTTTTTTCCTTTTTTATTATTCCATTGATATAAACAGATCATTGGGTCATCAATTTCTTTTGATATAATTGAGAAATTAAATCTGGTCATAAATTCCACCAGGTACTTGAAAATTTTCAATTTTATACCAGTAGAACATTCATGCAAACTTCACATCTAGCCAATCGCGAGAAATCCGGTTATCCAATTCACTATTCCAATTCAAGAATGAACAGTAAATTTGAATTATTTTATTCGACAGACATAATTTTGTTTTGTTAAATCCATTATATCAAACAGTTTTCCAAATCCACATTGATTAATGATGACAAATGCTTTTCTGTTTCATTGAGTAAAAATAAACATTTATCTTATATTTTTAAGAGAGAAAGTAAACAGCACAAACTAAACGTTTATTTTACTGAAAGTTTCAGCTTAGTTCAGTCGAATTCTCCTAAACTGTTTCTCTTCTCTCTGAAAGCCTTTTCCTGTTATTCTCCAGATCACCAACGGTGCCTGCTTCTTCCATTGTGCGATCTTTCGCTCTTGTCCCATTATTTTCCACTTATTTGGATTTACTTCTTTTATTTGTGGTATAGATTTGTCATTGCACTTAGCACTTCATTTATTAGTGTTAAATATATTAATTTTTGAACTGTATTCACTATACAAAATTGGCATCTAATAACTAAATTATAAAGCACCTGAATGAATAGCTGATATTAAAAATATTCTGATAAATTTAATAAAAACTGTTTTGAAAAATACTTCTTATTATCATACCAAAAAGTTTTTTTTTATTTTACCCTTTTTCTCTCCTTCAATCTATTATTCCTTTTAGAGTAGTTCACAAATTGATCACCAGATGGACTAATGCAATAGAAACAAAAAATAATTAATAATTAAGGTGTTTAAAACTACGTTTAAAACAATGTTTGTAGACCATATTGGCAAATTATTATTATTATTATTTCTTTTAGTTCAGGCTTTCCTCTTTCCAAAACAGTTTATCTTTTGTAGGAAAGGGATGACCTGACTTATCATCCAGAGGAATTTTAAACAAATCATATTTATCATTAATAAAATTTGTCTAACTTCGATTTTCTGAAAACTTTAATATTCATAAAAATTCTCCACCTTTAACATAATATTTCAAAAACTAATAGAGGTATTTACATAAATATTTCAGCATGTGTTTTAAATAATATGGGCAGTGAAATGAGCCAAAAGTTTTACTGTTGGTGAAATACTTTTTTCATTTATAGGCGTTTTTAGAAAAATTAGGTTGTGAATTTATTTAAAAAATGCATATATACGTATATTTTCCTCCATAACTGCTTTGCATCTCAACATGTTTCTTAGATTTTGGTTCGTTTTCTTAATCATTGTATTCTATAACTTGTGTGGAAAGAAAAGATTGCTGCATTACAATTTTGAGTAGTGTGAACCGTTTTGCTTAAATTTCACTAAAATTTCTTACAGTTTTTTTCTATTTCTCAAAATATATTATATTTTCAAATATATTTTTTGTATTTACAGTGTTTATAATTGACAATACAGCTAAAAACCAAAAATAGTTTTTAAAAAATCCAATTTTTCAAAAACTTTCCTTCGAACATAGTCGGATACCTTAAGTTAGAGAAATATTGATTATGTGTTTTATTATTTATAATGCAAAAATGCATAAAAACTCAAATGTTGAGTTTAATGAGTGAAAAATCACTTTCAAATTCAATATTTACAAATCTAAAATAAGTTAATTGAATAGATATATAAATACATATATTCTTCTTCTAAAATATAAATTAGTTAGTTACAGTTTATTTGTATTTGAAATAGCCAAAGTTAAGGAAAATTTTGAATTCCGTCTTAAGTGTTCAGTTACTTTAATGTCTATATTTTCATACTTTATATTATTCAAACAGATTTTATTTTTTGCAAACATATATTACATTCATCTTTACGTAACTCCCCAGGGGTTGGTTCTTTTCTTTAAAATATTCTTATTATTTAGATCTATATATTAATAAAAGTATTTATTTGAACTTTTTTATAAAACACTCATGGTATTATTTTAAAGATTTTTTTGTAACAGTTAGATGCTAAAGGTTATTTTCTTTGTTTTTTTACATTAACAATGCAAAGCTATAAAGATAAAAAAAAAAGTTTAAGGATAAAAAAGGCTCAACACTCAAAATAAATATCCAACTTTTTATGATTTTCTCATTTTTTTATTTAGTTAAACAAATGGCCATACAATAAAAACTCATTCTTAATTAAGTTTTTATTTTATTTTGGCTATCCTCGAACAGAAAAAAAAATACTTCATATCATTTTATTTATATCTCATAATTTACGAAAGAAGAAAGACATTTTTGAACAACTTATTCCACTTATCTTATCTGTAAACGTCTCTTTTGTTCTTGCACTCCACTGAAATAAATTATTTGATTATGTTGAGAGGTTTGTTCGCCATAATGTAGAACTCTCTCGCTTCCTGTCAGAGTTCTTTTACGTCTTTTCTGAGTTGTGCCTTCCAAGATGTGCTTCTTAAAATAAATACATGTAGCATGCTGTGATCTTGACATATTGCCTTCAAAGATTGCTAATTCAATAGGTATGTGAAAGCTATTTTGGTTTGCAGTCAAATTATCGATGTGAATTTAGCTCTTAATAATAACTGCGACCTTTTCTTTTGAAACGCAACTTTCGGTTACTATGCTTCGAATGATAAATGAGACCATTTTATAGATTTTTAATTCTGAATGTTTTTAGGATTTTTAATAGATTACATTCCAAGTATATTTAAGTATGTTTTTATACACTAATTGTTCCATTGTTTTTATTTGAAAATTATAAATTCTTCTTAAAATACATGTAGCATGCTATGATCTTGGCATATTGCGTTCAAAGATTGCTAATTCAATAGGTATGTGAAAGCTATTTTGGTTTACAGTCAAAGTTATCGATGAGATTTTAGCTCTTAATAATAATTGCGACCTTATCTTTTAAAACACAAATTTCCAGTTGCTATTCTTAGAATGATACATGGGAGACCATTTTATAGATTTTTAATCCTGAATGTTACTAGAATTTTAAATAGATTACATTCCAAGTATGTTTTTTATAAGCTAATTGTTCCGTTTTTTTTTTAAATTATAAATTCTTCTTAAAATACATGTTGCATGCTGTGATCTTGACATATTGCCTTCAAAGATTGCTAATTCAATAGGTATGTGAAGGCTATTTTGGTTTTCAGTCAAAGTTATTGATGAGATTTTAGCTCTTATTAGTAACTGCGACCTTATCTTTTAAAACGCAACTTTTCAGTTGCTATGCTTAGAATGATAAATGAGACCATTTTATAGATTTTTAATTCTGAATTTGCTAAAATTTTAAACAGATTATATCCCAAATCTGTTTTTTATAAATTAATTAAATTACCTTTTATTTGAAAATTATAAATTAAAAAGACAAACGTGGTTAATGTTTGCTAAAATGCTTATATAAAATAATTCGCAAGTGTTTATTAATATTCTTAAGCTAAAAATGTATATATAACATTTTTAATTGCTTTTCTTAACAAACGAAGATAAAACAGTTCACAAAATATGTTCTGGAATTATATTTGCTACAAGAACTGTTCGTGAACCTGTCATTTCGAGGATTTGATTTCTTTATAATATGAAATAGCAATTATTATTATAGATATGTATTTTTTTACTTGATCACAACGCACAGATTTAACAAAATCTTTCCAAAAACTACGTTTCCTACAAGAATTATTCATGGACGATATCGATAGAATTTGATTTATTCGTAGTGTTGCCGACTACTTTTAAGTATGTGAAATAGCAATATATAGACGTGTATTACTTGTATAGACGTGTATACAAGTATATTACTTGACAAGCCAATTACAAATGATTTACAAATTAGCCATTTGGCACGAATTTGAATGCGTATCCTATATAAATTCATAATGTTTACAAAAACAAAATGCGGATATACTAAATTAATCATATAGATGTTGCAAACGATCATATAAACCTTTGCCTTGTATTTATTTTTTAGAAAATATAACATTTAATATTTATTTAATTTCATCCAATCACGTGTTTTTCGTTTGTTTTAAAATTTTATTGTTTTGTCTGAAATATATTGTTGAAAAATAGAGTTAAAAATGTCTTTAAAAATTCGTTAAAAATGGAAGCTTAAGTTATATGTTAAAATACTGATACCGTTAAAAAGCTAATTTTTTAATCTTTAACTTGATGTAAAAATCAGCTTTGTGCAATAATATTTTCCGAAGATATAGCAGAAAATGTATAAGTTACGCTTAATTTTTTATTAATTCAAATGCCAATTAAAAATTTGAAAAAAGGGCTCTAAGGTGCACATTCTCCAAGGTATACATGGTATACATGTACAAGGTATAATATCCAAGGTATACATGTACCAAATTTGGTAGCTGTGCATTCAACGGTCTGGCCTGTAGAGTGTCAACACACACATTGAGCTTTATTATAAGTATAGATATAAGATATAGATTTAGATTACAATGCACAGTGGGGACGTTTAGCGCAATCTGTCAATTAACTATGTTTGCAACAAGGATTGTCGTGAATCTGTCATCCCGCGAATTTGATACATTCGTTGTTCTTCAAAGCACTTTTAAGTATATGAAATAGCAGTTACGTTTAGAGCTGTGTATTTTGATAGGTCATGTGTTTTGACTGTTGTGAGACACTAGCTGCTTCAAATCTGTTTTATCAGTTAAACTCTTGTTATGTTCACTTCTTATATCGCCTTTATTTTTTCATCTTTATAATTCGCCTTCTTATAACACCTTTATTTATTTCAATATTCATTTAATTCTGTAGTCTAAATGAATTGTGATGAAAAGTAGCTAAATGTGAAAAAAATACGTAGCAGTAATTTTATTAGTTTTATTTATTGAGATGCTCATCTAAAACCAGCCTCTAAATTTGATCCCGGATGTGTTCAGAAAGAATGATGAGATGTGTAGAAATTTAAAAACTGATTTTTTGTGTTTAACAGCTTTTTTATGAGATGTAAACTTTGTAAATTTAATCAGCCATGATGTTATTTTTATTAGTGATTGTTTTTTTTTCATTCATGATGTTATTTTTATTAATGACTGTTTTTTTTCATTCATGATATTATTTTCATTAATGATATGTTTTTTTTTATTCATGGTGTTATTTTCATCTGCATGATGTTATTTTCTTAGTCAGCCATGTTGTTATTTTCATCAGCCATGATGTTATTTTCATTACTGCATTTTTTCATGCGCTTATATAATTTTTTCAATTATTTAACACTAGCCGCCTTTGGCGACCAGCTGGTTCGCCATGAATAACGCATTCTATAATTTTTAATTAAGTCACATATACATTAGCCTTGAAGCAATTCCGGGCATTGATTAGCCTGAAATTAAAAATGTTTTTTTCCGTGACGATTCAATATTAAATGGGTTTCTTTAAAGAAAGCGAAAAAAAAAAATCTTGAATGAATGATATAGATGTTGCAAACGATTATAGAAACCTTGGCTTTACATTTATTTATTAGAAACTATCACATTTTATAATGGAAAAAAAATTATTGAATTAATGATACAGATATTGAAAACGATTATAAAAATATGCCATTAATTCGGGATTTCAATGCATATCCTGTCTAAATTCAATCGGGTTTACCATAAATAAAGAAGATGTGTTGAAAAATGATTTAGATATTGCAAACGATTATTTTTTTAGAAAATATCACATTTTATGTTTCTTTTATTTTATCCAGTCACGTGCTAAAAGTATCATTTCTTTAGATTTGATTTACGATGATAGTTTTTTTTTTATTATTTGAACTTCCGTCATTGTTTTCTTTTATTTTATCCAGTCACGTGCTCAAAAAACCATAGTTAAAATATTTCTTTAAAAATTCGTTAAAAATAGAGGATTAAGTTATACATTAAAATTCTAATACCATCAGAAAGCTAATTTTTTTATCTTTAAATTGATGTTACAATCATGTTTGTGCGAGATTTTCGGAAGTTATAGCGGAAAAACGTCGAAATTTCGATTAAATTTTAAGTAATTCAAATTCTAATTAAAAATTCGAAAAAAGGGCTCCGAGGTGCACATTCTGAACCTCCAAGATATACATGTACCAAATTTGGTAGCTGTAGGTCCAACCGTCTGACCTGTAGAGCGCCAACACACACACACACACATTGAGCTTTATTATAAGTATAGATATAGATGATGGCTACCAACTACGAGATAACTCGTAGATTGCGTTCTTTTCTAGGATGCCAGCTACGAGTTATCTCGTACTGCGTTCACTTGCCGGTTTTGTGCAGCAAGGAATAAATTCGTTGTATATCAGTGCTAATATCGATAGATGGCTTCTGGGAAAAGAACAAAAAATCAATACTGGCTTGCACAAACATAAAATTTATCAAAAAACGAACAAAAAATATAATTATAAAAATTAGTTCTAATTAGTTAGGGTCATTTTAGGCCAGATTTCTGAAAATTGCTGTGGCATTCAACGTGTTAAATAAAAAGATATTATTCTCAGATGGAAGGTTTAAATATAAAAATTTTGCAGTGAAACATAATGAACAGAATAGTTCTGAAGTAATTTTTTTCAAGTATTAATTAGAAAAAATAATTTTCCTTTTTTAAAATTAAGTGAAACTTGTGGAAATGCGCTTAATTACATGTCATATAAAAAGGAATAATTGGAAAAAAAATCAGATCAATATTTGATTTTTTTTTTTGAAAAATTCGACTTTAATTATGATTATAACTAGTTTTTGTGGCAATAAGAATTCGAAAAAAATTCAACTCTGGTGTTGCCCTATACCATTTCATAATATCCGATTTAAAAAAAGTGTTGAAAATTGAAATTTGAAAAGGGGAAAATAAGCATTACGTTGTGACAATTTGTGCGGATTCATGAAACACATCAAAACTCAATTATCTTCAGAAAATGAATTTCAAAGCTTAATAATTGTGATAAAACATTAACTTCAAATTTAATATTCATTATGTTTTTGAAAATGGTATGGCCATTTTGGAATAAGTGGTCATTATCATTTGAAATCATAAAACAACATTTTTAGGATAGAAACTTTTACTAGGCTCTTGAATTTTGATTGAGAAAAAATATTAATTAGAATTTTCGACACCTCTATTTTTTTCCTACAAAATCGAATTTATCAAAAATAAATTAATATATTCATTTGATATTTTATCAATTATCTTATATATAACGAGCATTTAAGTAAAATTCCAAAAATTCTCTTAAATTAAAAAAATACGGAATTATCTTTTTTTTTTTACTTAAACGCCAAAGAAAGGTTTAAAACTCGTCTCTTTTACACCTTATTATCTAAAATATCCAGGAACAAACTCTCAGACATGTTTAGGATAGCCAACTCAACAATTGGAAAAAATAAAATTAACTCTAAGTAATTATCGCTTGTAAAAAATATAGTTCTACTGGATTAATAGTAATTACATATAAGCCAATAAGACTCCGATATATGTATGACAACATTCTTGACAGACACGTGTCATTTTCAAATATTACCAATTTTCAAATTATACGTGTCAAAATTTCATGACATTCTGACAGTTAGTTAATAGGTTTTTGTGGTTTTAAGGATTCTAGTGTAGTAATTTTCAAAACAACAGATAAATAAAACGAATCTTGTGCAGTTTTAAGAGGAACAATATTGTTGAAGCCAAACAGTGATTTGATAAATATTATAGAGATTCTGCACTTGAGAAATCAACTGTTATTGACTGGTATGCTGAATTTAAATGGGATCGTACAAACACCATGATGCTGATGTAAGGTTCACATAAAATGAATCGATTAAATAATCGTAATTGTATTCATGTTAATATATTTTGTAAACGAATATTGCCATCAATATGTAATGGAGTAAGTTGTAAAACCGAAGTAAGACGTGTATCGCTCATATAATCTTTATTCTAATTAAATGTTTATTTTTACTTAACTACTTTTCAATTATTTACAAGTTGATTCATAATTCAACCTTATATGGCGTAGTCGGAATCTAAAGAACCTTTTCAAAGTTAAACCTTTAAATACTTTTGAAAATTTTACGCATTTGCTAAGCCTAACTGGAATCATCAGACTTCCTCGCCAAGGATTAGAATCTCGCCAAGATTTTTTTTGCCTGAATGATCTCCAAACAACGACAACTTCCCGCATAGTAAGTGAATTTCTTTAAAGTATCAATAGACTCTTTATCAAAAGAAAAATAAGTACGAATATTCTGATAACCTTTTACGAATATTAATTATTCCGAAGAATTAAATTACTTCGTGTTTGCTTCTTACACAAGACGGCGCCAATCCATTTTCGCCAAATTCTTTATTTTGTCTAGAATCCCTGAGCGAAAAAGAAAAAAAGAATGTCAACAAGTGATGATATTATTTTTAATTCTTTAGAAGCGCATCCGCTACAAAGTTTAACGATGACTCGACTGAAAAAAGAATTGCGTTTCAGAAATCTTTTGCTAATCGGAAATAAAAATGATTTAATCTCGCGTATTGTTGAGGATAATAATAAAAGAAAAAGTGATGGAACTTTGGATGAATTAAATGCTCGTCGCATGAAATTTTTTAATGAAGAGGAGACATTTTCTGATAATGCACAATTATTGACAGAAATTGAGTCTTTGCGAAAACAAGTAGAACTTTTAAGTAATTCTTCTACACAAGCAGCAATTCCTACACCTCCTTCTCAAATAGATCCGAATATCGCAGCTATTTTTTCCACATTGATGGAAACGCAAAAACAATTTTTAGAAAGGCAAATAACTCCGAATGTGATTCAAATCACATCCACAAATGACACTGCAAATTCAATCCAAATATTTAAGGGAGACATAATTGAAAATGCCCTTGAATGGTTAAAGGAGGTTGAAAGAATTTCAACTTTAGCTAACTGGTCAGACGAATTAAAATTAACAAATGCTATTTCACGTCTCTCGGGATCTGCTAAAAATTGGCAATTAACAACAGGAAAAAATTTCAATGATTGGAATACTTGGAAAAATGCTCTCGCCTCAAGATTCAAAAGACGTATAACAATGCAAGAATTTTTGGCTCACCAAAGTGAACGAAAATTGAGACATAATGAAACTTTAGTCGATTATATTTATTCAAAAGATGCTCTTTTGGAAAAAGCTCCCTTTACTATTCCCCAACCTGACCGTATTTCTATGATCATAGGTGATATAACAGAAGAAAAATGGCAAATTGCATTAGCTACTCAAAATTCTAATACGGTTGAAGAATTAATTGATAGGGCAACTGCACTTGATGCTATTCGTAGTGCAAAACAAGAGCATAAGAAACATTCTCCGAAAACTCAAATTAGATCTTCTAATACATATGATAATCAGCATCGTAAATACAATCCAATAACTGACGATGTTCGAGATATTACTTGTTGGAGATGTGGAATTAAAGGCCATGCTTCTTTTATGTGTAGTTTACCACCTCCTCCCCGTGGTTCAACCATAGCTCAACCAAGAAATACGTCACGACAAAATCAGAATTCCCACAGTCAAACTAGTTCCCAATTCCCGTCTGCTAGCAGTTCAACTAGTTCTAATAATAACACGTTAGTCGAAACCACCAGTTTGAACTCTTCAAATTCCCGCCGCAATAACAATAATCGCAACTCGACATCTGGAAGATCAACAGCTGCAAATAATCATTCCATAAATTGTATTAGAACTGAAACGAATAGGCGTGCATTAATACCTGTTATAATTAATAATGATACGGAGATTCAAGCCCTCTGTGATCCTTGTGCAGACATTACTGTCATTCAAGAATCTTGTGTTCCAAACGATATTGTTATTCACCCGTGGACTGATGGACAGTTCCAAGTTGTTGACCATGAGATAAAGCCAATTGGTTGGATTTCTTTAAATATAATTGTTGGAAATGTGGAACATATGATGCCTAAAATTGGAATCTGCTCCCAGCTTCCATTTAAACTTATTTTAGGATTCGATTGGCAGCAACAGATTCAAGCTAGATGCACTTATGAACCTAATGGTTCATTATGTATTTCTACTCCAACTTCATTTCATTTGTACGAATGTATTCATGCTTCAAAACCTAGTATCAACTGCGTCGCTCATCATCAACCCTCACTAGATGATGTCACTTTGCCGGAAGCTGCGCCTAATATAGTTTCATCCGAAACAAAACTTATCCCTAAATCCACAGGACTCTCTACAACTCAACAAGCTCAACTTGATGCAGTAATTGGAAAATTTTCTGATGTTTTCTATTCTAATGATGACAACATTGGACTATGTCCATATGTGGAGTTCAAAATGGAATTGCAGCATGAAAAGCCTATTAAATGTAGACCGTATAGACTTTCAGAGCCTGATCGCCAGTTTCTAAAAACGCAGATTCAAAAATGGTTAAAACAAGGAATTTGTCGCCATTCCAACTCACCGTACGCAGCCCCTGCCTTTATTGTGGAGCAGCCCTTCCATGAAAGTACTCCAAGGCGAGTTGTGGTAGATTTTTCTCGCACTATCAATCCTATCACGAAAATTGATCCGCACCCAATTGACCAAATGGAAGATGTTATTCAACGCACTGCAGGCAAGCGCTACAATTCTAAAATGGATGTAAAATCTGCATTTAACTGCATTCGCATAAAAAAGACTGACACCTACAAAACTGGATTTGTCACTCCTGACGGACATTATGAATTTCTTCGAATGCCTTTTGGTGTCACAAATGGCCCATCTACAATGACACGAGCGATTAAATTAGCCTACGATCATTTAGCACCTTAGAATGTGAACACATATATTGATGATATATCGACTTCTCATGATGACTTCAATTACCATCTTAAAGTGATTTGTAAAATCCTTGAAGCAACTCAAAAAGCTGGTTTCAAGCTGACACAAGAAAAAGTACAATTTGCAGTACCAGAAATCTCTCTTTTTGGCCGAATTGTCTCTCAAGATGGTGTTCGTCCTGATCCGGAACGCATAGCAGCAATTGAACGTTATTCGAATCTCAAATCAATTCATGAAGTCCGTAGTTTCCTTGGGTTTGCCAATCAGTTTCGAAAGTATATTCGTAACTATGCTATTATAGCCAAACCACTTACAAGCGTTTTAAAAGGTTTAGAAAAGAAGACCAGCAACGCTCCCATAGTTTTAACTGATGATCAACAGCGAACATTTGAAACTTTGAAATCTGCAATTACTACCGCTCCCATTCTTTCGTATTTCAAACAAGGCCTATTAACTTTTGTAGAAACTGATGCCTCTTATTCAGGACTCGGTGCAGTTTTATCCCAAGAACAGAACGGCAAGCGTCATGTCATTGAATATGCGTCGCGTACATTAAAAGATGCTGAAACACGCTACCACAGTAACGAACTGGAATGTACTGCTGTACATTGGGCATTGACTGAAAAATTTCGACTCTATCTCCTTGGCCACAAGTTTCAACTCATCACAGACAATTATACAACTGCTTATGTAGTTGCAAAATCTGCAGTTAATCGAAAATTTGCGCGATATTTAGTAGATTTGGCTCAATTTGATTTTACAACTGAGCACCGGCCAGGAAAGCAAAATGTCATTGCTGATCACCTTTCACGTTACCCAACACCACCTTTTTGTTTAGCAGTTACTACAAGTTATGAATCTGAAATTTGTGCGAAACAGAAAAGAGATGACTTTTGTCAGTATATTTTTCGCTTACTCAAAGAGAAAAATCCAAGCAAAAAGACAGTGTCAATCATATGCAATTACAATATCGATAACAACACTCTTGTGCGAGTGAAAGACGAAAAATCGAGACCTGTAGTAGTGATCCCTAAGGCGATGAAAGAACAAACTTTGATTGCCTGTCACGATGATGTTGGACATATGGACGCAAAAAAAACTCTTCACAATTTACAATTGCGTTATTGGTGGCCAAACATGCGCAAGGACTGCAAAGCATATGTTCGAAGCTGTCATAAATGCCAAATTGTTAACCGACGCACTGCTAATGCCTATGGTCTTTTGCAGCAATTACCAATTCCACCCACACCTTGGGAAATTGTGTCCGCTGACCACGTAATCTGTTTGCCAGAAACAAGAAGCGGAAACACAAATATGCTTGTTCAAATTGATCACGCCACACGCTATGTAATCGCAACACCTTCTGCATCTCTCGCCGCTCATACAGTGACTGATACTCTGTATCATAATATAATACTCAGATATGGACCTCCAAGTATGTATTTATCTGATAGAGGAACAGCATTTACCGCACGTCACACTCAGCGGTTTCTTCAAAAGTATGGAATCACACAATCAACGACTCCACCTTATTCGCCACAAGCTAATAGCATTGTTGAAAGAGCCAATGGCATAATTGTGTCCACTTTGAAAAAAATGATTGACAAAAACCCGAATAAATGGGATGAATTACTTCCAAACGCCTCATTGGCAATCAATACTACAAAACAAAATTCCACCAAGAAATCACCATTCTATTTACTTCATGGTTATGAGCCACGCCTTCCCCGTGAACTTCACCTTGGTAGCTTCATAGATGACACTCCACGTGAAGACCAACTAGACCTTTTAAGTTTGGCCAGGGCCGAAGAGGCAAATAATGTGTATGAAACACATTTGGAAAACAAGAAGAGATTTGATATCCACCGCAGATCCCATTCCTTCAAGGCAGGAGATCTCGTATTGTACGACTGGCCGAAGAAAGGAGATCACAAACTTTCTTCCATTTTCAAAGGACCATTTGTGATTGTGCGTCCAGTCGGGGCCGTGTGCTACGAGATCAAGTCTACAACACAACAGAACAAATTTGTCAAGGTTGTTCACGTACAACATCTTCTTCCTTACTTTAAACGAAATACACCGACCAACGAAGAGAACAGCACAGACGATGAGAATGAGAACTACTGAGCTGTCATCAAAATTTTTGTTTCTTTTACGCTTCAATTTTAAAATTTATTTTTGACTGTCTAAATTTTATATTGAGCGGGGCCGAATGTAAGGTTCACATAAAGTGAATCGATTAAATAATCGTAATTGTATTCATGTTAATATATTTTGTAAACGAATATTGCCATCAATATGTAATGGAGTAAGTTGTAAAACCGAAGTAAGACGTGTATCGCTCATATAATCTTTATTCTAATTAAATGTTTATTTTTACTTAACTACTTTTCAATTATTTACAAGTTGATTCATAATTCAACCTTATACTGAATACTCTGGTCTCCCAAAATCAGCAGTTGTTTAAATAGAAAGATATTATTCTCAGCAGGAAGGTTTAAATAAAAAAAATCTTTATAGTGAGACATAATGATTAGAAATAATTTGACTAGCTCAGAAGAATATTTTTAAGGATTAGCTATAAGATATAAAGTAGGTATAAAATATAAAAAAATTCCAGAACCACAAATTGTTGTTGCATGAGACAGCCGATAGCTTACAAATGTTAGAAAGCAGTATGTTTGCATTTTTATGTAAAAATTAAAGCATACGTAAGTTACTTTTGAAGTCAGCGCCACGTTTGCTTACACTGGACCAAAAACAAAAACTTGTCCCCACTTCATAGCTTATTTGAAACTGTTCAAGTAGGATTTTTTAAATGAAAAGAATTTCTTGTAGTAATAGTTTTATGATTCATCCATTGTTAAATCCTTTAAAAAGAGGATTTCACAATGGATGAATCATAAAACTGTTTCTACACACCCGAATGAAGAAAATCGTTAACTGAATGGAAAGCCGTCGAAAGTTGTCCTAAGTGTCCCAAAGTCAAATGGCTGGGTTATGGCATCCTTGTTTTGTTCATCAACTATCTCGTAAAAGGTAAAATTATCAATACAGAATATTATTGGATTTATTGGGTATAAAAATCAAGAAGAAACGATTTCACAAGAAGTAGGAAAAAAAGTGCCTTTTCACCAAAACAGTGATATGTGTCAAAAGTCAATGAAAACTATGTTTAAATTGAATGATGTATTCTTCTAATTTCTTTTGCGTCTTCTACCATACTCTCCAGGTGTGGCCCCCAGTGAATAGTATTAACTTTTTGTAGACAACAAAAAGATATTCCGGGGGAAAAATTGGCTCAGATAAAGAAGTATTTGCCGAAACTGAAACTTATTTTGAGAAGACAAGATTGTTCTATAAAAAAGGCCAAGACAAGTTAGGTGTTTTGGAACGAATGTATCGTTCTTGAAGAATATGCGTTGACAAATAAAGTCGAATTTCTTTTTTAAAAAAAGTTTTTTTTTTAGTTGGACCGGACATTTATTGAGTGATGTGATGCATAGTGTTAGGCCTTTTATGATCTGATTTTAGTCAAATATACTAGTTTTAAAAAACTAAAAACTTTCTAGAAGCTCATTGCTTTTTTGTAAAATCTGTAAAATGTGTATCGAGATGTTCGTTACTTAAATGTGTTTACTATCCTAAAATAAAATTTTCTTTTCGAGTTTAATCAATTATAAACTATATATAAAAGCTGAAGTTTATCTATATTTCAAAAATTAATATTCCCAATCAAGGCTATCATTCTCCGTTTGAAACTGCAGTTTGAGCAAAATCCGTTGAGAGGAAGTTTATGTGTTCAGCTGTATAGATAGATAAAATACGAACATAGATTTAACATCTATTTTGATTAAATAATAATTTCATAAATTTTCAACCAAATCCAACAAGTGGTAAATCCTCTACTTTCATGAATATATAAATGCGATAGTTCAAACTATGCAATGACATAAATATATTAAGTTTGGTATGGGAATTTGTGACTACAAATGTAGTTTTGTGTTGGATTTTGGTTTCAATCGATTGGGAAAAATGTGTCTATTCCATAAATTCGATTTTCAGATGTTGTTAACCTTATGCCAGAATTAATGGCCTATAAACTGGTCAAGGATCATACGATCGATTCAGTAAAAACTCTAAATGTATGTTAAAGTTTGATATTTCTTCACATTTGTATTCCGATGATGATTAGGTGTGTATCAGAAATGGCGTTACGTTGGTAAAAAACTCACAAGTCAAACAAAAAATAGATTTTAAATAGCTATAAAAGGACAAACTATACAAAAAAATATTTCATGAATGTATGCGAATGTCATGTAAGACGTTCTCTCATCTTTATTAGAAAGAATGCGACAAAATTCTGGGCAAGCCACTCCGGCTAATTCCTTTATAGCTTGGAAAGATAATTAAAGAATAATTTTAATTTTTGGGTTTTATTGCCATTGTCTATAGTAAAAAGATTTTATAGAAAACAAAAGGGAAGGATTTCCCTAGACTACTTATCTGCCATTTGTGCATGTATTGTGTGAGAGCAGTTGATCTCTTAAATAGGTTTTTATATTGGGTCGTTCGGAAAGTCATTTCGTATTTTTGTGTCAAAATGAAAAGAAATTTTCGTTTAATGAATAAATTATTTATTAAATTATAAAATTGCCATTTTGGTCTAATACCTTTTGCCATTTTGGTCTAATACCTTTTGGTAGTAACATGATTACACGCTCATAAAAGTTTTGGTCTTTGCTGTAAAAAAAAACTGATCGTGGTGGTTTTTGGCCTCCTCATTTGAAGGAAAAATTTTGCAAATCAGTTCTGGTACTGATGTACTGTTAACACATCTTCTCCACACATCTTGGTTAATTTATTTCTGGCTTGAACTGCATTTTTACCTTTTATAGCAAAAAAGAAAAAAATGACGAAAATGCTGTTTATTGCTCTCCATATTTAAAAGGGCACCATCCAAAAACTACTGCGAAGAATCAGCTGCACTTTTTCACACTCAAGCCTTACTATATCAGCTCTTAAAACATAAAATGATTTTGCGGTTTAAGTATGAAATTGGGTGCGAAAAATGCAATTAAATCCTTTGTCAGGAAAAAACGAAATTACTTTCCGAACAACCTAATACTTCTATTATTATTTCTATACCGCATGAAAATAATAAATGAAAAATCGTATTTCAGACTGTTCTATCATCTGCTAGAGATGACTTTCGTCAATGTGTCTATCTATTCTAATATTATAAATGTTAATGTTTGGATGGATGCCTGTTTGTTACTCAATCATACCAGAACGGCTGAAAATAATTGGATTAAATTTGGCACAAAGAGAGATTACCGTCAGGAATAGAACATAGACTACTTTATATTCAGGTTCATTGAGTGGTTAATTTTTATTCACTAAACACTAACTTTCGGGCCAAAAATATGAAGCCAAATCCCGCCAAATATGTGTAAGGCTCCAGATTTCGTTTCCCAACAGAAATTAGGTTTTAGAATTAGGTAGCAGAATTTCGACCGATTATTTCAAGCTTTTCTGTTTATTATTTTTTTTTTTAGTGTTTGATGTATTTAAAATCAAATATTGCTAATGAATCAATCTTTCGGATTCATTCTGGAGTACTTTTAAATTAAAAGAAAACAGAATAAAGGAAAAAAAAATTCTAATATGCATTGCGTTACCCCAACTGGCGTAGGAAAGTCAGACATGTGCGTTATGTTAACTGGCGTTGAAAGTTCACGCGTGATTGTTGACAACTGAGTTTTCATTTGCATGAAATGTATTAAAAGTTATTTGCATAAAACTGTTGTAGCTATCTCAATCTCGATTAATAAATAAAATGGATTTGACTGGACTTGATTAGCAGTTTTGTTTTATTTTGGGCATACAATGTAAATAAATTATTTTTACGTTAGTTTTGTGTTTTTGTTATTAAATTGTATTTATGTTATACATTTTTCGTATATGCTTATACTTTTAAATGTATGGTTTTTAGGTAAGGTTTAATTTATTTTTATTTGTCATTATTTGATAGTTTTTCGTACATATACATCAAAATTTCCACTCGAATAGAGTCGCGGGTAATAGTTATTTTTATATTAAATACAATAAAACTCTTCCTAGACAAAAATGAGACTATCAGCAATCTGTACTTAACGAAAATCCGAGTAAAAGTAGCAGAAACGATAAGTGAGAACTGTTCAAACAACTCCATAAAACACATTGCGCAAGAAATGTCAGATATTTCCAACGTCTTATTTCCCTATCTTGTGATGGCTGTAAGCTGGTACTTTTTCAATTCTTACGGAGAACGAACAACTGTGCAAATGTCCTAAATGTGAAAATTATCAACTCTAAAACGTGGAAGAATTATATATTACTTTAATTCAACAAGAACCACAAATGCTTAAAGGTATCCGACTACGTTTGATGGAATATTTTTGAAAAATTGGATTTTTTTAAAAAAATGTTTAAAATTATGGTTGTTAAATACAATGCCAGTTATAATAAAAAATACTATAAATACAAAAAAAAAATATTTAAAAATACAACATTTTTGAGAAATATGAAAATTTGTTGTAAATTTTAATGAAATTCAACTAAAACGACTAGCACTCTACACAAAATGGTAAGGCATGCAATCCTACTTTTCTTTGCACACAAGTTATAGAATCTAACAATGAAAGAAATGGACCAAAACTAAGAAACATGTTGAGATGCAAAGAAGTGATGGGTAAAAATATCCTTATGTATGCATTTATTCTATAAATTCTCAACTTAATTCTTCTAAAAATATCTGTAAATGAAAAAGTATTTCACCAATAATAAAAAAATTATTTCATTGTCCCTATTATTTAATACACACCCAGCAATTTTTATGTAATGAACTCGATTAGTTTTTAAGATATCATGTTAACGGTGGAGAAATTTTGAGGAAATTAACGTTTTGGAAAAAATGAAGTCAAAGACAAATTTTGAGACTGAGAAATATGTTACCCTGGATGATGGGTGAGGCCTTCCTGTTTTGGAAAGAGGAAAGTCTGAATTACAAGAAATAACAATAAAAAGATGACTCGCCAATGTGTTCGATAACCAGCGTTTTTAAAGTATTCGGATACCTTAAATAATTTCACATGTAATAGTATTTCAAAAGTTACGCAAAATTTATTTTGTACTCATTGTACCAAATATAATACAAAAGCGAAAAAAATACCTTCATTCACAATATAACTAATTTCAAATATTCAGAAAATTCAATCTAATAATATTACAATTTTAACTTTTGTGTAATTATATTTAAACTTCTTATGTTCACAACAGTTTTAATACGAAAAAACGAGCACTGAAGGGTTAATGAATTATCGCTTTTGGTATGTATATTTTACTGTGGAAAGTTTCTGAAGAAATAAAATGGAAATTGGTTGTAATCATAATAAAGATTTTGATAAACAATTAAAATATACTTATTTTTCTTTTGTTTTCGGATAATATTCTTTGCTTGTGTGTGTGCTCGCGTGTCTGTGTGCATTAGAAAATTTTATAAACTATTCTTGTTTGGGTGTTAAAATTTATTTTCAAAAGACAAAGAATTGGAAATAACTTTTGCTTTTGGAATATAGACATCTATATATCGCCAAAACAGCTTATTTTAATAGTATAATAATATAATTCTAGCAAAAGCTGAAAATTCATAAAGGCTTGCATACTTTGAAAGATATCCTGTAGAGAATATCTAATAATACATTGAACTTTCGTAGTTGAAATAAATAATAATATTTATTTATTGCTTAATTATTACTTTACAAATGCAAACATTTAATTTATTAAGAAATATTATAGATAAACAATAAATTTTAGACAAATATAACATTAAAAATTATAATAACAATATCTGTCTGTTAAAATAGAATAAAAGTACTATAATAAAATATTTTGAAAGAAATCCTGTAGACAATATCTAATAATACATTAAACTTTGGTCGTTGAAATAGAGCTTTTCATTCAAATTCCAATTTTCATTCAGGTCTCAACTCAAGTGTCCAAATTATGAAGTGTTGCTGAAGTGCCCGCAAATTTAAGCAATAATCAGCTTTAAACTAGTCATCTTCCATTTGGAAGCAATCTCTTCCATTGAGCACTCCAACTCGTTGATTGTAGTTGACCTTTAGCAGTAAGAATTGTTTTATGATTTCCGCTTGTAAAATGTCTTCTGGAGGTTATGAGTGGAAAAATGATGAAAGTTCCATATTGTCTTTTTGCCGAAGAAATCTGTTGGCCAGAAACTACATAAAGATAATTTTCACTTTTTCAGTGATGAGTGGCTAATTCAGGCATTTTACTTCCTTAGATAACGCATAATATAATTACGCATTTCTAACGATTAGTCTATTTAGTTTCATGTTTTTAACTTTACTTTAGTATAACTTATTTTAATTTCTTTTTATTTTTATAGCTTTTTGAATACACACATATGTAAGTTATTAATTTATTTCCAATAGGTGCAAGATAGGTAAAAATGATTAAAATTATACATCTTAAAAAATAGTTATTTATTTATTGCTTAATTATTACTTCATAAATGTAAACATTTAATTTATTAATAAATATTATAAACAATAATCTTCAGACAAATGTAACATTAAAAATTATTATAACAATATCTGTCTGATAAAAATAGAATAAAAATTAATGTATACTTAACCCCTTCGCGACCAAGGTCTCGTGGACGCGACGCAGCGATTCCACTCTTATCAGCCCCAGCGTCGCTTCCACGCGAAGAGCTCCGATTGATATCGAGAGACCAGAGTCGCGTATGCGTAATTTGAAATCGGAACGTTTTATTTGAATTTTTAAATGCTACTAGATGGCGGTAAACTGCAACGGTTTTCACAATATTCGACTTATATGGTATTTGACCTTCATGAACGGGCATTAGTTTCTGTTCTATGCTTCTGTATTTGATATATTTATTGATGTAAACAAAGTGAGAATCACGGCTCTTTAAAGGTCTGGTATTTATTGCGCGCTGTGTTTATATTTTGACTGATAAGTGACTTGTTTATTGCTTTTTTTCGTTAGGAGAATATGGGGGAGTACATTCAGTGGATTATTGCAAGGGGTAAGAGTAAAATATTTATGAATGGTGTTCGGTTTTGGCGGCGTTGGCGGCGTTTTTTTATGTGTGTGTTTCGTAGAAGTTTTGAAATATGTGATGGGAATATAATTTTGTGGATTATAATATGTGATGGGATATAAATTTGGAGTCTTTTTATTAAAATGCTGATTTTATACGAATTTTTTTGTAAAATTAAGCTTAACTGCTTAAAATGCGCGGGCCGGTAGTGACGCTCCGTTTCAGAGCGTTCGGTCCCGTGACTGAGTTTTATTTCCGGCGCGCTGGTCCTCAAGGGGTTAATACATCAATATATTAAAGGAAAATAATTCATTCACTCATTTTTCAATAAATGATTTTAATAATTCAATGTAAGCACACAGTGCAATCCTATTATTTTATAATCCTTAAACTTTGTATTTTTTACAAATTCATTATTTGAGTTAATAAGTCATTAATGACTACATCTTATTTTCCCCGAGCGCATTTCCTTCATTTCGTTGTCCTTAAAGAAGCTGCCTAGGGGAAATTCACCACTGATAAAGATGCTATATGAAATAACCGTTTTTTCTCTTTTTCTTTTTAACATAATCCTTCTGTGAATTTGGGTGAAAGTCATCAGTCACGATAATCTCAAATAAGAAAAGTCAACCAATCCATTTCCTGAAAACATGGCATAAAATATCCATATTGTAACTTAAGATTAACATCAGTCAATGCATTCTCAGTGAAAAAAAATTCCACCTATCCAAGAGTTGGCAAAGTTTCCTTCCAAGCTGACAAGCAAGCAAAGTTCAATAATAAACAAAAATTGTCAATTTGTCAAATGGTTAAAGTTATTATGGTTTATTAAGTCATTATCTTTTTTAAAAAGTATTGTTTAAATGTAAAAAAATTAGCTTTATTACATTAATTAATAAATATCAATAGTTTGCAAAATTTTACATTTAAATATATCGACCTGATTTTGTAACTTTGGTTGATGTTATTATTGTGCATGTGTTAGCTATTTAAAACGCATGTATATATTTGGTACTTTCTGCATTGTTTTAAAACAAAGAAAAAATAGGAAAATACTTTTTAGAAGGTCACTGCTAATAATTTTCTTACCAAAAAGTATAAAAATATCCCTAGAGTTAATATAAGGCATTGAATGTATAAAAAGAACTTACAAGTGCAGGAATTTGCTACTTATTATGCTAATCATCAAACAAAATCTCGTATAATACTTCTTTTATTTCATTTTTAACGCATATAAATTTTGCTACTCTTCGACTTTTACAACCTTTTGTTGAGTTTGATTTATTTTTAAGCTCGCAAAAAAGAAAATAAAAATAATTTTATATTATAATTTATATTTTAAGGGCAATAAAAATAAATTAGCGATGTACGATACTTCGCAATAATTTATCCTGTCATTTACGAACCTTAAGGGAAATCGAATCAAGCTCTTATTGAAGTTTTGCTTGGATTAAGATACTGATACATAAGTGTATGTCGTAAAATATTACTGTCATCACTTCCTATCTCAAAACATTCAATTGGAACCTCACAAATTTGCAAATGCTAGGGGTGGAATCAAATCACGATAATCAGAAGGGCCACATCCATTAAACTTTTGATCCATTACATATCTCCAAGACATGTAATTTAATAATATATGAAACATGATAATATAAAGAGAAAAATAATAATAAAATAATATTCAGATGCTAATTAATAAGGGATATTACATTTAGTTTCCTAGCAATAGGTACAAATCTGAAGTAAATAATTTCATTATAAATTGTTTTTATGCATATTTTATACAGGCTTCTGCAAAGAACTGGAGATAGTTTGAAGCTTCTATAGATATCATATGACTCACTTGAGTACCACTTATTTAACATCAGATAAAGTAATATTCAGATGTTAAATGATATGTGAAATTGCATTTAAATTTCTAACAACATGATCACATCTGAAGTAATTGATTTTATTATAAATAGTTTTTATGCATATTTTATGCATGCTTCTGAAAAAAGCAGGGCATAGTTTGAAGCTTCTTTAGATATCATGTGATACTCTGTTGAGTACCACTGATTGAACATCTGATAAAATGATATTCAGATGTTAAATGATAAGTGAAATTACGTTTAACTTTCTAACAACACGAACACATCTGAAGTAATTGATTTTATTATAAAGTGTCTTTATGCATATTTTATGCATGCTTCTGAAAAGACCAGAAGATAGCTTGGAGCTTCTTTAGATATCATATGACTCACTTGAGAACCACTGATTTAACATCTGATAAAGTAATATTCAGATGTTAAATGATAAATTAATTTACATTTCACTTTCTAATAACATGAAAACATATGAAGTAATTGATTTTATTATAAATTGTTTTATGCGTATTTTCTTATGCATTCTTCTGGAAAAAACAGGACATGGTTTGAAGCTTCTTTAGATATCAATGACTCACTTCATTACCACTTATTTAACATCTGATAAAGTAATATTCAGATATTAAATGATAAAGGAAATTAAATTTAACTTTCTAACATGAAGACATCTGAAGTAATTGATCTTATTATAAATTGTTTTTATGCATATTTCATGAATGATTCTTAAAAGAACAGGAGATAGTTTGAAGCTTCTCCAGATATCATATGACTCACTTGAGTACCACTGATTTAACATCTGATAAAGTAATATTCAGATGTTAAATAATAAGTGAAATTACATTTAACTTTCTAACAACACGAACATATCTGGAGTAATTGATTTTATTATAAATGTTTTTATGCATATTTTATTGCATGCTTCTGAAAAGAACAGAAGATGGTTTGAAGTTTCTTTAGATATCATATGACTCACTTGAGTACCACTGATTTAACATCTCATAAAGTAATATTCAGTTGTTAAATGATATGTGAAATTACATTACCTTTTTAGCAATGTGAACACATTTGAAGTAATTGATTTTATTATGAATTGTTTTTATGCATATTTTATTGCATGCGTCTGAAAAGAACAGGAGATAGTTTGAAGATTCTTTAGATATCATATGACTCACTTGAGAACCATTGATTTAACCTCTGATAAAGAAATATTCAGATGTTAAATGATAAGGGAAATTACTTTTAACTTTCTAATAATATGAAATTAATTGACTCACTTGAGAACCATTGATTTAACATCTGATAAAGTAATATTCAGATGCTAAATGATAAGGGAAATTATATTTAACTTTCTAATATTATGAAGACATCTAAAGTAATTGATTTTATGATATATTGTTTTTATGCATATTTTATGCATGCTTCAGAAAAAAACAGAAGATAATTTGAAACTTCTTTAGACATCATGACTCACTTGAGCAACACTGATTTAACATCTGATAAAGTAAGATTGAGATGTTAAATGATAAGTGAAATTACATTTTTCTGACAACACGAACACATCTGAAGCTAACTGATTTTATCATAAAAATTTTATGTATGTTTCTGAAAAGAACTGGAGATATTTTGAAGCTTCTTTAGATATATGACTCACTTGAGTAACACTGATTTTCTATAGAATCAGGGTAACTGTGAAGGAATTTCGCAGAAATTATAGTTTGCTTCGATTAAAAATTTTCTTGTAAGTAGGAAAATACCTCTACGTTTAATGTGAATGCACAATCACCTTCTATTGGGACTCAAACAATGTCTTTTTTCCAAATTAATTCACTAATTAGCCGATTTTATTTACAGAAACGTTCATAATTACCCCAAGAAAGAACATGGGCGATTAGGAGAGTACATTTTGTTTTCGGATGGTAGTAACAGACCGATTTGAAAAGAATAACTTCGTAATGATAGGAAATTACTGTTTATTAACTCAGAATTTAACTTACTGCCCCTTCTCAAGTACCTCAAGATACTGTTTCTAAGTTGTTTTTTTTATGTTTTTGATTAAAAATTTTTTTTATTTAATTGAGTATTGCATTTAAATTGTCCTAACCATTCAATATCTTCAGTTGAAAGTAATCTATTATCATTATATCCATCTATCCACAATTTTGTCGTGAAATGAACTTTTATAAAAACATAAACGGTTAAACATTTTAAGACACGTACAAAAATTATAAGATGAGGAAATTTATTTGATGCAAATAAGGATTAGTAGTAAAAAGTAAAGCTCCCGATTTTCGATAAAAGCGTTTAAGCGTCTTTTTTCCTTCCTTTGCATTAATTTTATTTTATATTCAATGTCAATCAGCACCAAATGATTATTTATATCTAATTTCCTCATGTGGAGAGTTTTATGTATGCAGATCGGTCGAAATATTATTTTAAATATCAGTTATTAATTCGGCCTAAAATAATCAACATTATTGGCGAAACAGGACACCACCGTTTACCTAGACTTAATGTAGCTTATTATCCTATTTTCTAGTCCCAAAATACATAAAAAATATACGTTTTTGCTAATTTAAAGACCTGTTCTTAATTATTCCACATTGAAAATTGCAAGGATAGCTGAGAATGCTATCCTGTTCTCAGTAAAAAAATGTAAAAGTGCAAATTAACCTTTACTCTTAGCCGTTATAATTCTGAGGATTCATTAAATAAATAACTTAAAAATTTATTTTACAAATAATAATTGTAGGGAATAAATAATACTCTGAAAAGATTTGATTTCATTTTTTAACTGTGATCCGGCAATTTTTTTTTTTAAAGTAGCTTTCTGAAATCATTTAAATTGCTCGGTAATATTTGATGTCATGCGGCTCATTTACAAACTTCAAAATTTAAGTTTAAAAAGTTTCAATTTTTTTTAAAGTTTATAGTTTTAGTTTATAGTTTATAATTTAATTTTATGTAACAAATTTTACTGTCGAGTCCTGTTTCGCGTGTTGTTTGAGCCAGTGTTAAATTGAAATTAGCTTTATTTATTTAATACTAGACGCCTTTGGCGACCAGCTGATTCGCCAAGAGTAATGGAGTCTAAGATTTTCAATTAAATACTTATGTGCCTTGCTCTCTTTATAATTTCTCTGCCAGATATATTTAAACTTCGAAAGTCACGTAACGCTGATTTACTAAATTAATTATATAGATGTTGCAAACGATCATAGAATTCTTTGTCTTGTATTTCTTTTTTAGAAAACATAACATTTAATATTTATTTAATTTCATCCAATCGCGTGGTGAATGTTACATTTTTTTTCGATTTAATTTGCAGTCATAGTTAATTTATTTTTTAATTTGAACTTCTGTCAGTATGATTTCAACAGTTTAATAAAAGCTATTTTTTCCCTTTACTCATTCATTATTTATTTTAGAAAATGTCACATATTATATTTCTCTTATTTTATCCAGTCACGTGCTAAAAGTTGCATTTCTTTAGATTTAATTTGCAATGATAGTTGTTTTTTTTTAGTTTGAACTTCCGTCAATAGGATGGCAACACGCTAATAAAACCTAATTTTCCCCCCTTGACGTGCTCGTGCAGATTAAATTTTATTGTTTTGTCCGAAATATATTGTTGAAAAACATGGTTAAAATATTTCTTTAAAAATTCGTTAAAAATAGAAGCTTAAGTTATACATTAAAACACTGATACCATTAGAAAGCTAATTTTTTAATCTTTAAATTGATGTAAAAATCATGTTTGTGTGATAATATTTTCGGAAGTTATAGCGGAAAATCGTCGAAATTTCGCTTAAATTTTAATTAATTCAAATTCTATTTAAAAATTCAAAAAAGGGCTCAGAGGTACACATTCCCGACCTCCAAGGTATACATGTACCAAATTTGGTAGCTGTAGGTCCAACGGTCTGTTCTGTAGAGCGCCAGCACACACACACACACACATTGAGCTTTATTATAAACTAGCCGCCTTTGGCGACCAGCTGGTTCGCCATGAGTAATGCGTTCTAAAATTTTCAATTAAATCACATATTCATTAGCCTAGAAGTAATTCCGGGAATTGATTGGCCTGAAAGCAATATCTTCTTTAAGATGATGGACGAAAAGTTCTGAAAGAACACCTTTTCCTAATAACATTCTTTAATTTTATAAATCAATCAGTTTTAACTATCGGTTATGCTTCCTAAATATTAAAAATGTTTTTTTCGATGATGTTGCCAAAATATGAAATATGTTTTTTTTTTCTTCAAAGAAAGCGGGAAAGGGAAAAAAGTATTGAATTAATGATACAGATATTGCAAACGATTACATAAATATGCCATTAAGTCCGGATTTCAATGCATATCCTGTCTAAATTCAATCAGGTTTACTGTAAATAAAGATAATTTATGGAATTAATGATACAGATATTGCAAACGATCATTGAATCATTTGCATTTATTTTTTAAAGAAAATATCACATTTTATATTTCTTTTATTTTATCCTGTCACGTGCTGACAGCTGCATTTCTGTAGATTTATTTTGCGATAATTTTTTTTATTTGAACTTCCGGCATTCTTTTATTTTATCCAGTCACGTGATAAAAACATGGTTAAAATATTTCTTTAAAAATTCGTTAAAAATAGAAGCTTACGTTATAAATTTAAAAAACTGATACCTTTAGAAAGCTAATTTTTTTATCTTTAAATTGATGTAAAAATCATGTTTGTGCAGTAATATTTTCGGAAGTTATAACGGAAAAACGTCGAAATTTCGCTTAAATTTTAATTAATTCAAATTCGAATTAAAAATTCGAAAAAAGGGCTCCGAGGTGCACATTCCGAACCTCCAAGGTATGCATGTACCAAATTTGGTAGCTGTAGGTCCAACGGTCTGGCCTGTGGAGCGCCAACACACACACACACGCACACACACACACACATTGAGCTTTATTATAAGTATAGATATAGAAAACCTAACTACGTGAATTAAAACTAATTACAGCAATGGCTTGAACTATTATTGCCTTTAAAATATGTACATTACGCTGTAAAGCTATAAGCTACAAGCATGAGTAAATTAAGCTATAAACTAAAGAAAATTTTGACAATACTTTCATACTATCTCGTTCACGCAACGATATATTCAGCTGGAAAATAAATAAAGATCTGGCGAAAATTTGAGAGGTTATCATCACACTTCCCCTTGTGCAATAAGCAGATCGTGCACCTCCGTTCGGTAGAACGTGACCCATTTCTTGGTTGATTCATTATTTTGATTTTTTCCCCTTTATTCTTATATTGAGCCATGTGCTGTGTATATATATAGAACTAGATATTACCCGCGAGTCTGTTCGCGTGGAAATTTTAATGTATATGTACGAACAACTATCAAATATTGGCAAATAAAAAATGAAATCTAACCCTAAAACTATACATTTAAAAGTATAAGCAAATACGAAAAATATATAACATAAATTCAATTTAACAACAAAAACAAAACACACAGCGAACGTAAAAACAATTTATTTACATTGTATACCAAAAATAAAACAAAACAACAAATCAAGTCCGTATTTCTTTCAAATCAGATCAAATCCATTTCATTCATTGATCGAGATTGAGAAAGCTACAACAGTATTACACACATGATTTTTAAACTTTTAATTTAAATAAAACACAGTTGTCAACAATGCGCGAACTTTCAGCACCAGTAGGAGTAACGCACATGTCTGACTTTCCTACGCCAGTTGGGGTAACGCAACGCAGATTAAATATTTTTTATTTTCTTTATGCTGTTTTCTTTCAATTTAAATTTATTTCAGAATGAATCCGAAACATCGATTTATAAACAACACTTAATTTTAAATACATCAAACACAAAGAAAAGAAATAGAATCGTTTGAAATAATCAATCGAAATTCTTCTAAACTTAACTTCATATCTGTTGGGAAAATAAAAAACTGGAGCCTTACTCATATTTGGCGGGATTAGGCCTGAGCGTTTTGGCGCGAAAGTTAGTTTTTAATTAATAAAAATGAACCACGAAATGAACCGGCATAAAAAACAGCCTATTTTCTATTCCTGACTCTAATCTATCTGTGGTGACATCTTAATAAGCCAGTACCTACCACTAAACATTGGTGGCCATTTTTGTATAGTGGATAAGATACTGGCTTTCAAATCCGAGC
>JAPMOQ010042969.1:2313445-2340738 GCA_026543055.1 Argiope trifasciata
GATCCTTGGCGGAATTCAACCTACGTATTGGCACAATTCCGCCAACATCTCTTCATATCTTTGTGCTAAATTTCATCCAATTCCGTTGAGCCGTTCTGGTGTGATTGAGTAACAAGCATCCATCCAAACTTACACATTTATAATATTAATATCGATAGAAAGAGAGAAAAAAGGTTCTCATGTGTTCCTGTTACTCCTGATTGTACGAGAATATAAAAGCATTCAAACAGGGAACATTGAAAAATTCGTGATACAAATAGTATATCAATTAAGATACATAGAATTTCATTTGCAATAGTCACAAAATGTCGATTTGAATTTTTATGAAATATGTTTTCTAGTAATTTGTCCATTGTTTTAATTCGGGGCTCAAATTAAAGTACAACTAACTGAAACATTGAAATCGTTACCGTTAAAAACATCTTTTGAATACAACAAAAACTGAAACCGCGTTGAGATCTAAAGATATAAAATTAGAAATATGAAGAGGTACTAACTCATTATCAATTCCCTTATTAAGGGAATATGAGTGATAAGCTGCGAAAAAAACTCTAATAGCCGCCATAAACGAGAGCTGTATTTATCTGAACTTCGTTTAAATGTTAAAATTAAAGGATTTTTTATGGTCTTTCCATTATTATACTGTGAAACTCCAATTTTCTAATATTTGTAAAAAATGTTTCATGACGCATGATTGATACTTCCCTTTCATTTTAGTTGATTTTGATGAGCTTTTAAGTTTTGAAAAACAGTTTTTCGTACATATTCTGTAATTGAATTCCAATGAAGAAAAATATTTTTCTATTCAACAACTTTATAAAATACAAATAAATGTTAAGTTTCAAAAAGGAAATTCTAGAAAGTAAAATTTGTTTAGTTTGCTTAGAATTTGATGCACAGGTATTAATTTTATTATTTGATGTATCTATGCATTAATTAAAATTTATAAATCGGTATAATTGGGGATTTTTAAATAGCTATTACTTTTCAACGTAATATTATGGCTACAATAATAAATACTTCGCTGATAGGTAATTTGTTTAATTTTTAAAAGTGTTCGGTCTTTTTCTTAAATTATCATCATAAGCTTTTCTCTGTATGGAATTCTCAATACAGATCTGTAGTTGTTTGTATATTGTTTTTATACAATGAAAATTCTTGATTCCCTTTTCCTTATTGATTTATTTTTACAGTTCGACATCACACGCATATTTACCTAAACTTGGTCGAAAATTAAATAGTTGTTGCCACTCATCTTGTATTTCTCACTTCCTGTTGCCCTTTCTAATTAATCAATTTGCTATTGAGTTAATAGAACTGGCAACAAAGAAAGATTGTGAATTTGAATTCCATCCATGTTTATGTAGCTGATAGTTCAATTTTCCTGATGTTAATAAAAATCATTTTTATAAGAGACAAAGTCTTCAGTCATAACAATAGTATTTAGGATAGCACATAGCATTTCACATTTGACATTACCATTAACAATATGCAAACTATACCTAATTGAGTCAGTTTATTCCAGGAAGTGAGTAAACACAAGTGCTTACACCTCGTCTCAAACTATACATGTATTCGAGTGTACATGCAACTCTATCTATTAACAATATTAATCAGCCAATTTCAAACTTAAAATACCCGCTAGCCAAATTTCTACGAACTTAACTAGTGAACTAATTGCTATTAGGAGGCTCTAACCCATTGTCTCTATTTTTCTCCCTTTGGCTACTCGATTGAAAAAATTGTAATTTTCTCAGACTAAATCAGCTCTAGAAGCTATACGAAACGGTGAGCCAGCACTGATTGTAGAAATTAATACCCTTCTTCACTCACTAAATATGCCATGCATTCTCCAGTAGATTCCTGCTCATGCAGGTATCGAGGGGAACGAATGTATAGATGCCTTTGCAAAGGAAGCAAGTGATAAAGAACAGTCCCGAACAGTCACCTATACAGATGCAAATGTTGTTGCCGGGCGTAGGATCTATAATCAACATTTTGGCAAGGCAACGATCCCAGGCCTAAACTGCCCAAGAAACCTCTCCTCTACAATATCTCGGCTATGTACTGGACATTTCAAGGGCATGAAGATATCACCAACTGCAATGCTCCCTGCAGTGATATTCTCACAGCCCATGGCATTTGCAATGTTTCCAATGTTTGTTTTACCATTATTGCATTCTTTAATTATTATAAAAGCAAACTAGGCCGGATAGTCGCTAACCGGATACTTGAAAGCGTTCTACATTTCAGTCGTTCAACTCATACTAAATTTAATTAAATTTACTAATTCCAAGCTTTCTAAAGCGGCTTCGTTTGAAAAAAGATATCACTAAAACATCGGTCTTAAAACTCATTAGCAACTATCAAGCACTTTAATACACATTCGTTACTTCGTAGAGTTCATTTAACCTATTTTTTTAATATGGAAATTTGAATTTCTATTAACTGAATAATTACTTGAAAAATTAAATGTTTTTGAAAAAAATAATAACTTTCCTGATGCTCTTGTTGTAAAAAGCAATTGTTTGTGAATCGGACTTCCATAAATATGTTTTCAATTCTTGCGTTTAGTTCATACTCCCCCTATATTTATTTATTTATATATCTAGTTCAAATTTTGGATCGTTAATAAAATACTTTTAATTCAACTACTCAAGTGCAAATGCATTTTTTAAAACTTGTAGTAAATGACGATGCTAATCTAGGTTTTTTGTCAAATATTAATTCATTAATTAAATTTAATTAATTTTTAAATACTTTAAATAGAGTTTTAGCTGTTTGTAATGAAAATTGAAACCAACAAGCAGTATTTCAATTCGTAAAATACAAGAATTTCAATATTTTTCACCTGAAGGTGATGAATGCGAGTTCAATTCTTCCGATAAGAAATTATAGACCACCATCATCTTCATAAATTAAAAACGGGGAAAAAACGAATGAATTGTAATAAACAAACAAAAATTTCCAACACTATGTATAGAAAGGAAAATGGAAAATTACAAAGAAATTTGCTCTCTATTTTGCTATTTCATATTGTAATTCTGTCATATATATATATATTTTCTCTCTCTGTGTGTGTATATATATATATATATATATATATATATATTCAATAAATAATTATTCAATAAAAGGTAACTAAAATATATATATAAAAAAATCTGTTGACCTAAGTAGGAATTGACATAAAAATTTATACATCCAAATATATTACTTATTCGATAGCAACTTGATTACAGGAATAAATGACTTCTCCTCTTTGACTTCAAATCACATTCATTATTCAGAATCGTAAGAAAATGTCATTTAAATAAAGGACAATTAAAAATAGGATACGGAAATGCACATTTCCTCTGTTTATGCCATTACTATAGTCTGCAATCGGGAAGCATTCCATGGATGTATAGATGTTGAGGGTTGAGTATATTAAAAGATCGCAGGTCGTGTCTCCTACCAAATAGAAATAAGAAATGTAATAAATAGGATTTAAATAGTAAAAGGATGCTGTACTTAGTTCCTTTTCCTAGCTAAGCGAAATGGAACATTTTATCATATTGAGATTTTTATAATATTGATAACTATGCTAAGGGATATCGGAATCCAGTATTGTTCAATATAACAAAGGTCTTTGTTTTATTATTTTTTATATTATATAAAAATTGTTTTTCTAATTTTTCCAATAATATACATCATAATGTGTTACTTGGAGCATGAATGAGAAAAACTATTTGTTATCCTCATACTACCATTTATTTGCTACATACTTTTTACCAGTCTTATTACGTTGTGTGCATGTTCGTACTCTGTGCAATATTCCATTAGTATTATGGGCCCATTTTTGTACATTAATAGGCTCCATTGCATCTGTTATAATAAGTATTATATTGTCATTTATACTCTTTTCAACCAAGTCTCTCTTTATGAGGAAATGATCCATCAATATAATAAAATGCCCCCAAAAAATAAACTTTCTTTTATTCTCTTTGATAAGATTAAAATTTATGTTTAAATGTATTTGATTCTGATATAGAGAAACAGGGTTATCTTTGAATCAACAGCACAACGTAACTTTCACTCAGCAATCAAATAACTGATGATTTCTGTACTATATTTTTGTATGTTAGAAATTAAAAGTTATGAAGTTCTTCGTTTGAATCTTTCAGAAGATTGATGATGAGAATCGGCAAAACATTGTACTAGAAGTCAATTCGATGCGCTGAAAGATAGTTTCATTAAATAAATGAAGTAGGATTGTTTAAATTATCTCTCCTATTCTCTTAATTTTAGAAGAATAAAGTCATAAATGATAATAAAAATGTTACAGCAACAGAAACTTGCTACCTTATAATAAAATCATGCTCATAAGTTTGATTTTTTAAAGCCAAAATCACGGGAATAACAAAGCCAAACAGAAGCTACTATATTCACTCTGCAGTTTGAGCGACAGCAAAGGAAAAGTAGAAACGTCATTGCTGGCTATGATGTGATGATTTTATTATTCTGTTTGGCAACAGCAGAAATAGCAGACGACTGTTTACATTTTGCGCTTCGTTCCGTTCCCGTTTAACCGCTTGATTTTTATTAGTTTTCCTTCTTTAGAAAAGGTATCAGTTTTCGGAACACAAATGAAGTGCTATCCGATCTTTCCGGCCGTTCTATATAGCAAGGCTTTTGCGGTGTGTTTAGGTAATTTTTTTGGAAAGAATTTTTTTTATTATTTTTTTAAAAAGCTGTGTTATGTCATATTCATTTAAGCAAAATGCGTGAGTTATTTTTAAAAAGTAACAATGTATTTTCTTATTTCTCCTGAAATTGTTAGATAATAATTAAGGTAAGTTGGTATGTTATTGCGCTTAACATTTTAAATAAAACTTATTGTGAAGTATTTATTTTTTATTAAATGAATTATAAATTTTTAAAATAGATTTTCGTAATTTATTGCAGTATCTAAGATGTATAATAAAGTAAGTACTCTCAGCATGTAATTTTGGTATTTTCTGTTCTTTTAAGGGAGGAAAAAATACTTTTTCTTATTAAAAATTAACTTGTTTATGAAAAATTAAAGTGATTTATGGAAATTGAATTAATTAATTAATAATTAAGATCTTCCTTTCCTTTAATTTTTTTATCAAGTTTATAATTTGAAATCATTTATTTATAGAACATATAATGTATATAGGTATGTGCTCACAAAAAATAAATTAATAGGATTTTATTTATACTTATGCAGTTTATTGACAGTAAAAGTGCATGTAGTAGATTTTAAAGATTTTTTTTTTGGGGGGGGGGTTGGTCTATCCAGATGCCAATTCAAAAATTTAACCATAATCCATATTAGCAACATAGAATTATATTTTTATTAGTTTTTTAAAACTTTATATGCTTATTGTTATTACTACTTTTTTTAATATAGTGGGAAATTCACCAAAGGAAAAATGGATTTTCCAGATTCATCAGATATCTTGAAATTATGTGGTAAATAGTTTCAATTATTTTGATAAATATAAGATTATAATTAATAAATGATATGCTTCTTTTTTAAATTGAAAAATATTGATTACTAATAATGTATAACTGCAATTTTTGTGTATTAACCAGAATGTAATTTTTCTTACAGAAAGTTTGTACAAGAATTCTTCTAAAGTATTTCAGCAAGAAGCAAATAAAATAGTAAGATATTTTGTATATATATTTAAAAAGAAATTTCTTCATTGTTATTATATAGGTCTATAATATTATTTTTATTATTTAATGAGTAATTTATTCTTTTTAAATTAGATTATTGGATTTATGTTGATATATTTGCTTATAATACTATAGATTGTAAATATTATATAAAAATATCAACTAATTATTTTATTTTATTTGTTTCCATGTTCTTGATAACCATGAGAGAAGTTGCATTGAATTTGAGAAAAAAAATATATAAAATCTATTGAAATAAATGCTCATAGATAATTTATAAAATATAAAAATATTAGAATTAAGCACCCTTAATTTTTCTTATGAATCACCTTTATAATCCTTATTTTTTATATTAATTACATATATTTTTTCATTATTGTATTGAGTAAATTATTAATTTGATGAATTGTTAATTGTAAAAATGGGTTTTCAAGAACATGAAAATATTTCATACTTTAAAGTTTCATATCCAAAATTTCCTTTAATCATTTTTGTGTAGAGTTTTAAATAGTTAATTATTATTATCTTTTCAGTTAGTATTAATATTTAGATGCAATACTTATTTGAGAAATTTGACAGTAGAATATATGAAAACTTTGAAAGGTAGCTTTGTTTCAAAATTATCTTTTTCTTCTATTGATCACATATATTTGTTTTTAGTTGGTAAAGAAAAAGTAATCAATTTAACAACTAAATCAACAATTAATACAACAATTTTATAATTATGTAATTAAGAAATTTTTATTATGACATTTCTAAATTTATAGAAATTTGATATAAAATTCCAAAGAGTTTTTATTTTTATGAATCCATTTTTTTAAATAAAAATATCATTTTATTATTCTACTTTCTTTTCTTGCTAGATACAGCCAGTTGTATTCAAATACAGATATTGAGACTGTTATTTTTATATTTTGTAATAAATAATGCTTCTAATACTACTAGTATTTGTTAAGTAATAGTATGCATTACTCTTACCTTATGTAGCTTAACTTTGTATTTGATACATCTATAATACTTTTATTTTCATAACCAGCTTATGAAAAAGTCATGTGCTGAAGAGGCTCTGGTTCTTTTTCTTACTGAAGGTCAAAGTGAACTCACATGTGAGGTAAATTATTTTGAATTTCATATTATAGTTACTCTGCTTTATAGATGGCACTAAATGTTTCTATGGCTCTATTTTATTTTCTTTATTGCAGGTGGTTGGCAGTAAAGTACTGAGTGAAGAAATAAAATTATCCGTAAGCCTTTTCTTAACTGATTTCTTGTGACAGATAAATGTATTATAAGATGTGTATTTTTATTTTTATAATAATATTTTTTTTCAGAATGTCAATTAAGTCAAATTACTTGTGTATATTATTCTTAATTTGCTGGCATAGTATGCTCTGATTTTTAACTTTATATTTCTAAACATCTTTTTACTTCTGTTAAAAGATACATTAAACATATTTTTTATAAACTTTTTAAAATTAGATTTTTTATGTATGAAACTAAAGCAATAATATTTAAAAAATATCTAAATTCTTTGATTATCATCTTTTTTTTATTATGCTCTTTAACTTTTTCATAACAAATAATAAAAGAAGCTTATTGTAATAATTAAAATCTAAATTACTGTGATAGATGTAAATTTTTCTGAAATTATTTATCTATTTTTTTAAAATGGATAATGACTGAATATTTATTTTATTCATATTAATGTTTTCTAATTAATAAGAGAAATAGTATTTTTGGTGGATATATTGTATGTAGATTATATTAATATAAATAGGAATATTTTATTTTAATTTTCATTATTATGAGTAGAACTGATTATAAAATATCTTTTGTATTATAAAATATTATTTTTGTAAAGTTTCCTTTTGTGAAGCAGATTTTAAATATTTTGAATGGGATTACTTTTAAGCATCAAATGCTGGTTTTTCTCTTTTTTTTAAAAAAAAAAAATTTTACAACTTTTTTTTGATAGATTAATTATTATTTATGATTTCTTAATAATTTTTTGCATAACATTAAAAATACTTTCAATATGGTTTATATTGTATTGAACTATATATTCCAACTTGTTCTTGTTTAACTCCTTTGCAATTTAATTTTTGTTACATTAACAATTTTACTATAATTACTATTTTATTTTGGAGCAGGGGTCTGTATTTGTTTATTTTTAAGGCATATCACCTTTTTTCCCTAATACTTCTGTAGAGTTTGATGTGAAATAAATTGACTATTTTTGATTTTATTTATCAATTTCATATTTATTAGTTAAATGTATTTTATTCAATATTCATTATTTTATAAATACTTTGACAGAATGCATATAAATGCTTTTTTTTTTTAAATTTCCTATTGTCTAAAGTTATTAATGTTTTAGGTAGAAAACTCACCTTTCCAAAGAGTTTTAGAAAAGAAAACCAGTCAGATTGTTAATAAAGCGAAGGTATGTGTTTCTCAAGGTATGTGTTAGCTTGTTAATGATAATTTGCCACCAGTCTTAAGTCCTTCTGACTAACTTAAAATTGATCTGCATAATTGTGTTTTATAGAGCCCTCCCATCAAATTTAAAACATAGGATTCAACATGTCAAAAATTGATTTTAATGAAATATTTAAAAAGAAATAAAACAATATATATGATATGAGATTTCCGTTCTTGTTTCACATATGTTGTTTCTGCTTATTATGTTTTTTTGTAGTTAAATGTGTATAGATCCTTAACATACATAAAAAAAATGACTTTATATAGAAAATAATTGTTAAGTGATATTAGATGATTATAACATGGCAAATGTAAAATTGTTTCAAGATATTATATAATACTTCATTATAATAAGAAAATAAAATATGTAATTGTATAAAAAGTATAAAATTTCAGATTTAGGAGTTTATTTTTGATTTTATTAATTTTTGTTTTGTTTTATTTTGTATTTTCTGAATTATTGCACTTGTATTTAATTGAAGTATATCAAATAACTTTTTACATAATATTATCTCAAGAACAAAATTACTAACTGATTGAGTATTAAATTTAAAAATGATTGCTTTAGTATGTTGCATGATAAAGTTAAGATTAATTTAATACATGATTTTGCATATAAACCATAATGTATTTTTTGTACTCTCCAAAATAATATATAACATAATACTTGCCTTGTTTGATATATTTATGTTCTTGGTATCTTACTCTATTGATTGAAAAAAGTTTTCCAGTACTAGTTCTCTCCTAATGGATTGATTTTTTCCTCTGATAATAATGAAAATATTTAGCTTTTTTTTGTTGTTAATGGAATTCTTGAATTGACTTACTATAAAACAGATTACTATGCAACTCAGTATTTGGACTAATATAATTCAAGAAGTTGTGATAGGTATATAACCCCACATAGTAATAATAATGAAATTGTTATTGCTACTTGAATGCTTTAAAGCATTATGAGAAAAATGTATTTATCTTTATTAATATTATTTGATTTACATTTTATCTAGTTTGTATTATTTAAAGAATCTAATTCATTAGATTATTGCAAAAATCAACTTCACAGGTGAACTTGAAAAAAAAAAAATTCAGTTATATTTTTGAGAAAAATTTATGTATTAGTGTCCTGTATTCATTAAAAAAATATTTATAAAAATGATCATATAAAAAGAGGAAAACTTCCTTGTTTTTTCATTTTGAATTCAATGGAATTTCTGTAAAATGATTACTTTTAAATGGCATTTTTTTCAATCAAATTTCTTAATGTAAAGAATTTCCATTTCAGTAATTTTATCCTATGTCCATCAAATCTCATTTTTTATTTGAAGTTGGAGATTTTTTTTGTGTGTGTGTGGGGGGGTGTTATGAAAATGTTATTTATTGTAATAAATTTTTATTCATTTTTAAGTACCTTTTTAGAAAAACAATCAACTTTAAATATTTTTTCTTATTACTAAGCCTGGTTGTTGTATTTATTAGTTCTAATTTATAATCATTTGCTATATACATTTTTTCTGTTTTTAGTTTTGCTTGGGAAACAACAATAGCTTCAGTCTTCATATTGACTCAATTTTATGTGTTCCACTATTTAATTCAAATGCTGAAGATACAGTTACAAGCCTTCTTTGTCTTATTAATAAGAAAAAGTATGGGATGGTGCATTTTTAGTTGCATACTTTTGTACTGTATATTATTTGATTTTTAAAGATAATTTAATTTATTTTATGTAAAAAAATATCAAAAACATATTTCACATAAATTTTAAACTGTTAGTGTTTTACTTATTGTCACTATAATAAATGTACAGTTCTCTTGAAGATTTTTGTTCTAAAATGCTTTATAAGGCCCATAATTTTAGAATGTTATTCAGTTTTTACTTTGATCAGTTCCTGTGGCTTCCTAATTCATCATTAGAAAGAAATGTGTTGTATGACATTTTATGTAAGACTGGTTCTGAAATTTTTATGACAATATATACACAGCTTATAGTTAAAAGGGATTTTTTTACTTCATAAGATTCAAAACAAACTATTATATATGGATTAGAGTTAGAAGATTTATAGGAAGAAAGAATCATATTTGGTTATATGGATTATTTCTCCCTTTAAAGGATTTGCCAAAAGTAATGTCCGATTTTTTTATTTAACTTTTAAATTATATTAATACACATAAATAATCAAGCTATTATTATAATTAAATTTTTTTAATCTGTATTTCAATAAGAAATTTGTCATTTTAGATTAAATTCATATATGGGTGGTAAAAACATAACTAAACTGTTTCCTATGAATTTTTCTTTTATTCTTTAATTACAGATATTGAAGTAAACATTTTAAAACAGTATGACAAATGTCTTAATTCTATATATTTTTCAAATGTAATATTTTAAAGAATTTTTGTTTATTTTTATAAAAAAATTCTTTTAAAATTACATATGAATATCTAAAATTTCACATATGAAAAAGCTAACTCTTTTAAATTACAAGAATATTTGTTATATCAAATATTTTAAGCTCTTGTATTCATATACTTGCATCCTTAATTCTTCTGTAAGGATGGAGTGAAATAACAATGGATTATTTAATACAGATTTTAGTCTTATAAGTTCCTTTTAATTAGATCAAAATTAGTATTCTTTCTTTTCTTCTTGTTTTATAGTTTGATCCCTTTTTATGTTTAAATGTGATCTTGGTTAAGGTTATATTATATATTTACGTATAATTGAACAGTACCAAATTTACAAATCTATCATCTTCAATCAAATCTTGTCTTCAAAATTGTATTATTTTTTAATAGATTGGGACTATGAATTTTTTAAATGTAATATTCTTTTTCGTATTGTAAATATCAGCTTTGACTTCAGTTTAATTGATGTTTGTGCAAGATATTAATCAAATATCTTGATATCTTTATCATCAATTTTTTTATAAACATCAATATTTGTAATTTCTTTTTTGATATATCTATTAATTTAATACTTATATATACATTGCAGTTTCACTATTGAAGATCTTGAGATGACAAAGACTTGGGCCAAATACATAGCTCCTCTTTTATTACGATGTCGTCAATATGAAGATGAACGAAAAATTCGGAAACAAGCACAAGTATGTTATTAAAAGAGATTTTTTTTCCTTTCTTTTTTCTTAATTACAGAACTAATATATTCATGTAATTAAACATTTTGAAACTATATTGGCTCTTTTTCTTTACAAACACTGATATCTGTCTTTTTTTTTCATGTGATATTATAAACAATTTAATTTTTTTTTTACTGAGATCATATTTTCTTACTTGTCTTGTTTTTTTTTTTTTTTTTTTTTTTTTTGGAAAAGTTTTCTGTAAGGCATAAAAAGTGTGAATAGACACATAGAGATATTTCCTATACTTTTATCTAACTGATTTGTAAGTGTAAAAAAAGATCTATTTTTCTTGTGATGAATATTTTATAATAAAATCTATATAATTGCATTGCACATTGTTACAAACTTTTGTACCCTGAATATTGTGCTGGTATTTATGACTATTTTTAGTTGGACATTTACAAAAAAATTTTTAACATTGAACTTCGAATTTAAGAAAAAGTGTTTAGTTTAAGAAATACTTCATTTAATACAACTACTTTAGCTTTGTAACTGACTAGTCCAATGAATATTTTTGCAATTGTGATATCTTGATATTTATTTATACAGTTCGTTGAATAATGTTTATTCATTTTTTTAATTCCCCAGTTATTCTTTTTTCTGTTTTGTTGTACCTAAATCAATTTGTACTTTATTTTTTTAATTAAAGTACTATTGAAGTTGTATTATCTTTAAATATATTCTGCCTATATATATATATTCTCTATTCATTCTTCTAATAAATCAGACTTTTCAAAAAAATTTAATTGGTCGTTTAATTTATATTTATAGTGTATAAAATAAACTGATTTATGTAGCTATGTAAAACTAGCTCATTGAAAATTTTGTGAAAAAGAAGATCAAAATTGAAATCTATGTTAACATAGCTTTGTTGGTGTTTGGCCAAAAGGAAGAAATTTGTGTAGTTAAGTTCAGTGGTTATGTGGAGTCATATTTTGTACATGGAAAGAACAGTAATATAAAAAGCCTTCTGTTTACATTATGATATGAATGCAAAATCTCTAAAATATTTCCCTTCATTGATTTAACTAAGATAATCTTAGAGAGATTTCTTTGACACATGTTGCATAGGCAAGGAAATCTTGGGTATTTTTTTTTTTTTAAATTAAGGTGAAGGTGTTAAGAATTTTTATCGCTTCATTCCCATTATGGGAATGATGGAATCTGTAATTTTGTTATGCTCATTTTAGAAAAATTGCATAAAAAAGTGGCAGCTGGATCAGGGAATCACAAAGCATTTTAAGATGTTTATTTGTGACACAGGTTTATTTAAGATAAAAATTTGGAAAATAGTTAAATTTCATCAATATACATTCACAAATGCTTACAAATGAGGATATATTGCAATTAAATAAAAGATATCTTTACTGGCATACACTTATAAATGATTTTAATTAAAATGCAAACTCTGAATAAAATAATTATAAAATAAAATGTAAAAAGAAGAAATAAATTTTATTTGAGAATAAGTCATGTTTATCTGTGTCTGTTGAAGCTTTATCTAAAGGTTGATATATCCTCAGTCAATTTGTTGGAATTCTCTACTAAGGTAGTGTTGCAGACACTTTTCTAGCACTTTGTTATGTGTATCTATTCATCACTGTGTTTTTGAAATTGAGTTGATTACATATTGAAATTATTTTGAAATTCGCAAGCTTGCAGTTTGTGTATTCTAAATAATACATTATGAATGAAATTTTTACCATGTAAAATGGACTGTGGCTATATTTAAAAACCTAATATAGCTGACAGATAATGGGAGATATTAATAATTTTATCATATATAAGAATTTTATTGCTTTAAGCTTCCTGATTAATTTTGAAATATTCTTATTTTTCTGCATAGTCTTTGCTACAAGTTATCAAGACACTTCTAGTACAAATAGGTATGTAAGTCTAATATTTTTACTGATATGATATAATAAAATATTTTTTTGCCATTCATTCGATTGATCTTTTTTTGTGTTTTTAGATAATGTAAATCTGCTTTTGAAGGAAGTGATGACTGAAGCTAGAAAATTAACTGGAGCAGAGAGGTTTATATTTTATCTTCGCTGAATATTATTATTTTTCTGTGTTAACTTTGTGTATTGAATATTTAAAAAATCAAATTCTTTTCTTTCTTAAATATTATTACACTATAACCTTTGCCATGACCATCCATATGTTACAGGGTCAGAGTTTTGACATAAATGATCTGATTGTCAATGATCAAAGTGCAATATTTTTATATGATCAATTATATGTAGCATTGTCTAGAGTGATTTAGTGTTAGAATTAGAATCCAGCATTAAAAATGTTGTTTTTAAAGATGCTTATTAGTTAATGAAAACCAAGCAATGTGAAATATTATATTAATTAGTATTTTTTAATGATTTCAAAAAAGTATTTATTTAATTTTAGTACATTTTTTAAATTCATATTTTAATTCTTCATTCATACTGAAAAAGTTAACATTATGATGAGATTTCTTCTAAATTTTAACTATAGCTAAAATTACATATTTTTTAAAAATTTGGTTTTTATATGTTTTTTTTTCCTGATATTTTAAAAACATTTTTTCATTTTATTTTTATGGAGTGCAAAATTTGGTCACTCAAGAAATACGAGTGACATTGGAGTTTGCGAGTAAAAAGTGAACAAGGCCACTATCCTCCAATTTTTTTTAATGTTAATATATATATATATATATATTAAAAAGATGCTTTTATCTACCCACCTACTGGTAATCCATTGACTGTTATTATCATATTTTTGTTTCAGACTTCTGACTTTATACACAATGTAGCTCCCATTAATTAATTAGATTAAATAATTAAATTTTATTAATAAAAATATTGCTGTAGTTAAAAAAAAGGAGTATGAACAATATATAGAATTACTCTACTTTTAATTTATAAATACAAATTTTATTTATACAGCTTAAAACAAGTATACACCATTATACTTCAAACATATCCTATGTAACTGTCCCTAGATATCCCTATATGTTCATCCATGTACTTAGGAATGCATATCAGATTTCATAAAGTATTATAGAATTTTTTAAAAAAATGTATATATTAGTAAGAATGTAGTATAATAGTGAAAAATTGTTGCTGTAATATTTTTGCCTGCACAATTATATCTCATATGATGGGTTTTAGAGTTAATTCCTTTGGTTGAAAATGTAAACTAAGTTTGCTTCTGTTAAAAATCAATTTGAAAAATAAAATCGTAAATGTGCGTTTTTTTGGATCTTAAAATAAAAGTTGTTGAATTGAAGTTTATTTTCCTCTGAGGGAATGAAAAATTTCATAATACTTTTTTTAAATTCCCTCTGAGAATAATAAACTTCATTTTTATTTGTATTTTTTATTAGTGCTGTGCCTTATAACTAGTTTTTTTTTCTTCTTTTTAATCAACAGATGCTCATTATTTCTTCTTGATAAAGAAGAAAATGTCTTAGTTGCAAAAGTTTTTGATGGCAATAGTACAGAAGATCTCAATGAAGTAAGTTTTCTTCCTATCAATGTACCTTTTATTATCTAATTAAATTATATTTTTAAAGAGCTAGAGTTATAGTTTGAAATTAAATGTACCGTAGCTCCTTACTTTCTATTTCAGACATATTCTTTACTTTAACTAAATAAATGATACACATGATAATTTGTTGATTACATGGTTTTTTTCCCTTTATAGGTATCTTGATTTTAAAAACTTTGATTTTTGATTTCACCAATTGAAATATCTTATCATTAAAATGAAAATATTTGAACAATTTTAAATATTCTAAAATTAAAATAATTCAAAATCAAAATGTATGTGGATTTAAATTTTTTTTCTTAGTAAATGAGTATTTTTTAATTAATAGTTTTTTAATTAATTTTTTTTTTAATAATTTCACAATGATCATGGTAAAATAATTTTTAACGTATCTTTTAGGTTTGATGTTTTTTAGTTTATCTTGTAATTGAATTATTAAAATATAATAATAATTACTGTATTAGATTTTTAATACATTCTATTTTTATTCTGTTTAATTGATATATATTTTATCACATTAAACTCATTAAAATGCTTATTTTCACCAATATTTTAGAAAAATTTTGAGCCAATTCTTTGATATAGTTTAATAGTTTTAATTAAATTGAAATTTAATATACCAGTGAATAATAAATTCAACTTTTACTCACTTAATTCTTCTATTAAAAATTAACGGGTTGGAAACTATGAAACGGGCATTGAATGACAGTAAAATTAAACAGAAAACGCCCGTTTCATAGTTTCCAACCTAATAAATCTTTTTTGGTATTCTTGCAGGCTTTGTTTAACATCTTTCATGCAAAATACTGAATTCATCTTTGAGGCTATTTTATCAAATAGGCATTTAGAATCTAACAATAATGTTAATCATTATTAACTGTTATTATTGATAATTATTATCTTAATAAAGAAATGTTTATTTAACCTTTCAACTGAAATAAATTTTAAGAATACTTTTATGGTAAGGATTATATGAAAAACAAAATATTGATGTTTGTCCTGCTTTACCAACTTGTGAGAATACTATATATTATTTTTTTTTAATTATTATCAAATGCCAAATATAAATTTTGTAATAATTCTCTCCCAATTTTCTAATTGTTACTTAATGTAGTTTACTTCTCTGAAGTTAATAAAATCATTTTCTAATGTATTTTTAATTTCAAATTGTAGTGCCCAACGGATATAACAATTCCTGTGACTGAAGGCATTGCAGGTCATGTGGCCATGACTGGTAAGTAGTATACTATTGTTTCTAATATAAAAAACTGCAATAAGTCATTTTGATTATTTTAATTTTTCTTTCATTTTAATTAGTATTTATTGGAATTAGTTGGTGAAACTTTTTAACTTTTCTTTGTTTCTGTATTGTTGCTACAAATGTGAATTTTAAACATACCAAAGATTTTAAGCTGTAAACTCATATTCAGCTATGATATTTTATGGTGTGTTTTTTATGTCACTATTGTCCAGTTAATGCATGCTGCTATATACCGTTTAAAAATAGGCAAAACATATTTTCTTTTCATTATTTAAACTGTTATTAAATTTAACTAATTCAAAATGCTGTTTGCTATGAAGCACATGTTTATCAAACTGGTGTTGTACCATAAATCTTATCTAAAGTCTATTGTATTCATAGTATTGTTACAGTTGTGTCAAATAAATGATCCACTTATTTTGTCTTTGAAATAAATTATTTCACTCTTAAAGGAACTTTATTGCATCTATTGTCCATTTATGTGAAAAGTGTACATTTTCTCTGACACAATGAACTTCTACATCTTGTTTGTTTCTTTTCCATATGCCCTCTACATATTCAGGATCTAGATGTAAACAGGCTTAGTTAAAGAAATGCTGTCATATATCTTACAGTATACTTCTTCATACTTACTGTTCTTGTTTTTATTTAGATGTTTATACATTAAAAATATTTTTGATATACATACAGATAATTAATTTTTTTTCCCTTGGAGTTTGTAAAACATATTCTGGCCTCTTTATAATTGCTAAATTTGAAATTTTCTGCATGTGATTTGTTTTTTTAATGTGAATTTCATTATATGTTCTGGTCATAATGTTGAACATCTTTTAGGGGAAATTTTGAACATTAGTGATGCATATGAGCATCCTTTATTTTATCGCAAAATTGATGATACTACAGGATTTAAGACTAGGTAAGATTTCTTTAAATTTTATTTCTCTAAATTGTCTTTAGATCTACTATCATAAAAGTTCTTATAAATAAAAGTTGTATTTCTGTTTTAAGCTAAAGTTAAAAATAGATTAATTTTTAAATGAAATTCACAATTTTATGTTCTAGCTTTTTTCTTTATTTTTGTGCATCATACTTTTTTTCAAAATATTTTTGTAGCTATTTGTTTGTTCATTGGCTTAAATATACTTTAAAATTAACAGTGTATAAAACTTTGTTTTTTAGGATCTTGGTCATTGACTTTGTTGTTCAAAAATAATAGAAAAAAAAATGTCTCTCTTTTTTTCTCTCATCTTTCATTTAAAGAATTATGAAAAATTTATTCCCGCTGCAATAATTTCTTAAATTTTATTTGCATTTAAAGTTTATTTTCATTAAAAGACTAAAGTAAAATTCCCTCATTCGGAAGTATATCGCTTCATTGAAAAGAAACAATCAAGTCTCCTTAATTGAATTATTATAACACTGGACACATAGTCAAGAGATTGTGAGTTTGAATCCTTGTAGATTCAAAATTTGTGTGCATATTTTCCTCTTTATTTTATGTTCCAGAAGATTCTGGACCTTCCTTTAGTTTACCAAATAAGGGTTCTAGACTTTTCTTACTGGCTCCAGAAAAGTATTCTGGAATTTTTACTGCTGGTATAGAAGCAGAAAATCTCTCATTCGCAGATTTCTCAATTCAGAGTTGATTTAAAAAACTGGTTTAACTCCACTTCCTGTGTGTTCTTGAGATATATCTGCATGTCAATATTGTTTAACATGCTTGGGCATTTATCTCAGATTTTACAGAAGGAATGGAGGGGGGGGGGGTATATGTATATTTTTGTATGTGTGTATGTACATTTTTTTTTCTTTCTTTTTTTTAGCATTTCATATTAATGCAAGGTTGCATTCTCATATCTGATCTGAAAAAAGCAATAACCATTGTCGCAAAAAGTGTTATTACCCTCCCCTTCTTCTCTATACATTTTTTTTTTCTTTTCTTTTGATAATTGAAATAGATGGCATTATTTTTTAAGTAATAATATTTTGTCAATAGTTGAATAGATGGTATTAATTGGTATTAATTCTCATTTGCTTCTAAGATTTAAATATGTATTAGATGTGCAAATTTTTAAGTAGTTTTGCTATTTGTAATTTTAATTTTGTTTGCTGTTTTTAATTTAAGGAGCAGAATTATTTTTTTTGGTGATAACATATTGTTATGCAAAAACATATTCGCACAGAAATTGCATTAAAAAAATATTTTTTCAATTCTTAAAATATTTTCTTTAATTGCTTGAAATTTTAAAATAAATTAATTTCTATTTTCCTGATGTATTAATTCATACAATAAATGAAAATTAAACATTATTAATTGATATTTTTTCAGCAAAATAAAATATTTTTGATGAAATGAATCATATTAGTGGATGTTTTTAAATTTCAATTTAACATGGGTAAAATGCCACTAAAAAGCAGCTTACCAGAAAGATAAAAATAAATAAGATTATTTTATTGTTATTGTTGCTTCAAAGCTTTTAGAGAGATGGAAATGCTTATTTTAAAAGTCTACAAGTCATTTGTATGAGTAAAGTTTTAAAAGTGGAAATTTTTCTCTGATTCTTTTTTTAATCTCATACAATTGATATAGCAGTTATATATCGTATATGAAGCTTCTTGATGTAGATAGGTTATTAAAAATTGGTTGGGATCATTTTACTTCCATTTCTCTCATAAATATTTATTTCGAATCGATTAAATATTACTTTGTTTTCATTAGGAATATTTTGTGTTTCCCGATTCAAGATGATAATGGTAAGTGCATTCATATATGTATTCCTAAATTGTTTTTGTAACTGATCATTATAAAATTATAGTAAAAGTTTTGTATATTCTTTGCTTTTTATTAGGTGCTATTATAGGTGTTGCAGAATTATGTAATAAAATCAATCGCAGAAACTTTACATCATTTGATGAAGAAATTGCTAGTACATTTTCAGTTTATTGTGCCATTTGTATCATGCATGTAAGCTTCCTTTTCTTTTTTTAGAACTGAAATATTAATACCAAAAGAAGTATATTTTTATTGTAGTATTTTTTCTTTAATTTTGTATTTAAATTTAATTTTGCCAAATTAAAAACAAATAAATTTAAATATTATTTTGGTGAAAAATTGCATCTTTTTTTATACTTGGTTTAAATACAATGAAAACTTAGAGTAAATTATTATCTTCATTTTTAAAAATCTAAATTTATATATTTCTTTTTAAATTAAGTTATTATTTATTCCTTAATTAATTATAATAAATTGATATGACTAAATCGATTATTCAAAGTTGCTTCCCTTAATATCTGTAAATTATTCTTCTGGAGATCAGAGAAAATTCTCTTTTCAAAAATTATATGTTCTCTATTTTAGTCTCTGATGTGGAAAAAAGTTCGAGATGCGCAGTCCCGCAGTCGTTTGTCAAATGGCTTAATAATGCAGTCAAAGGTGAGATTGTGTCTATGATTTGTAAGTTTCATTTTTTGTTGTTTGCTGTATTCTATATGATAAATGCAATTTATCTTTTAAGTACTTTTGTTATATTTTGCCTCATATAAAGTTGGAGAATTTTCATGATTTTATTGTCAAGCAATATTTTTATATTAAAATTTATTTACAACTATAAGGATACAAAGAGTTTTTATTACAAACCTAAACTTTTTTTAAAGACAGATTTGGAATATTTATACTATGTATTTTATGATTTTAATCTTTTTTATACAAAACTTCAAAAACATTAAATTTTTAAAGAACCTTTTAGAGCAGAGGTTCCCAACCTTTTTTGAACTGATGCCCCCTTTTCTAATGAATATTTCAATATTGCCCCCCTCCCACACCAGATAAATAAGAGCGCACATAAAGCATTGTGAAAACACGAATTAAATTTTAAAAAATTACTAATAGACAGAATATTGTTGGAATTGAAACACTATTGAATTTCTTCATTATTTCAAAAAAAGAGGAATAAAAATTTTAGCTTACCTATCATAAGTACAGGCTGGGATTTTGATGATACGAATTAATTCATAATGAACTATTGCTTTCTATATAAATAAATTGACAGTTTCAGAGACCCATCAAAATGCATACTTCATTATATTAAAAAGTATTTTTATTAAAATTTAAAGACATCAAATTTCTATTTTATTTAATGAGAAGGCTGAATTTGATACATTTTAAGAAACTTGTTAATATCAGATTAGATTTCAGGAACAATTGCAAGTTGCCGCATTCAGTAATATGGAGCCTATTTCTCTTTTTTGTTATCAATATTGCCTCAGCACTAAATCCACGTTCTGCTAAACATGAAGATGGGAATGCTATCAGAAGTCGTTGAACAATGGACCATTATCCTGAATGCTGTTGCAAAATAGACTTCTGCAGCCAAAATTCATGAATTTAATTTGTTGATCCTCATTAGTCGTCAGTTCTATTAGTTCTTCTAACTGAGGTGATCCTGCTGTTGTAACATTAGAAAAATGATCCAAAACTCAGTCTGGTCTGTCCATGCTTAAAATATCCCGATATCGCTCCTTGAAGTTATTGTACACTGTATTTAGTTAATCCTCTAATGCCCCTTCGTGCCATATCAACGCCCCCTAATTTCCTCTGGGTCTACCGCCCCCCCTGAAAGCTTCAAATGCCCACAAGGGGGCGTTATCGCCCACGTTGGGAACCTATGGTGTAGAGACATGTTTTATGTATTTATGTTTAAAATTTTATTTCTCTCACTTTTTTTTTTTTCTTCTTAATTTAAAGGTTTCAGAAGAAGAATTTTTACGATTGAGGAGTCAAATGAGTGTAGCAAATTGTATCACTGAGAATTTCCGCAGTTTTAGTTTTATTCCTAGACTTCTTAGTGATTCTGAAGCAGCTCATGTAAGCATTGTTAAAAAAATTTTACTTTGTTTAAAGAATATTCTTTATAATACAAAAGACTAAAATACTATTTTTTGTGACTCAAAAATGTATTGTATAATAGGGCACAATTAAGCTAGCAAGTAATAAATTTAGATAGAAAAAGAATTTAAATTTTAACTTTGTAATTTTTTTGAAAAACATATTCATTATATAAACTTTTTTTTTTAAATTTCTGTCTTCCTTCCTTTTTTTTTATTGATCCTTTCACACAATCATAAGAAAAGAATCGTTCCAAAATATTTTTCAAAAGAATAAATATTTCACATTGCCAATACTTATTTTCTTTTTTATTTATAATTCATATACATCATTTATTTTACTCTATGCAAATTCTCTTGTAAAATTCTTGATGTATGTATATTTTAATTGTAAAGTATTTCCACTCAGAAAGAAAATTATTTTTTCAGTGAGTGTTTCTATCCTAAATTCCCATTGTGTATATAAAAAAAAAACTTTTATATTCCATTATTTTTTACCAATGTTTTGTTCTAAAAAAACAAAGTTACCATTTTTTTTCCAATTTAAACTAAATATTCCACTTTACTTACATATGTATGTGCATTGCTTGTGAATTGCAGAAAATAATTATATTTGATACAATTTGTCATTATATAATGTTATTAGAATTATGAACTACCTTATAATACCGAGATAATTTTTGAACTTAATATCAGTTAATATCATATTAGTTCTTTCTTCAAAGACTGAATTAAGGAAGATTATCTTATAAATATATATCTATGCAAATGTATTTATTGTTCATTTGGTATTGGTAAGTTCCTTTATTTATGTATGTGTAAAATATGTCAAACATAATCATACATGTTGTTAACAACTACATATCTAATAATATTTTATTTTTCTGAATAAAAAATAAATTGTGCTCTGCAGATATATATTGCATTGAATTTATGAATCTTTTGAGAGCTTATTCTTTTAATAGGCAGCTCTTGGAATGTTTGAAGACTTGGGTTTCTCAAGTTTTTGGAGATTACGGAAAAGTACTCTGATAAGGTATTTTGAAAATTATATTGTAAAAATTAGGGGTTCAAAAAATACACAATTTAGACATAAGTTAGATAAAAAAAATTGCATGGTTTTATTAATTATTTTGGTTATTAAATGCTGTATTTTAATGCATTAATTCATAATTAAATATTTTTAAAAGTGATAATTCATAGGTATTTATTATTTGTTTTAATTTGCTATAAGCCTTTATGTATTAGAATTTTTTTTAAAATCTAATTCCTGTTGTACAGTAGAATTACATTAGAACTTTGATTACAATAAATCTTTTGTGCATTATTTGGCCTCTGCATTTTTTTGTTTGTGTGTGTGTTGTTATTTAAATTTGGTTTCAAAAAATTTTACTATCTTAGCTCTTTTACTGTAGAGTATAACTGCACTTTTTAGTTAATTAATAATTTCGTTTTTTTTTTTTTTTAAATTTCTATTCATTTTTCATTGTTAATGTTTTGATGATAGAATCATGCTATATTACATTTATAATGGTTTTAATTTTAAAATAAAAAATCCAGTATTGTGTCATTGTATTTTGTTAAAATTCTAAAAAAAATTACTGTATCAGTTAAATTACACGTCAATTTTACATACTAACTATATAAATTGTTTCTTGTTACATCCATATTATTTGTAAGCAAAATATGACTCAAGAATAATGAGAGACTTAGTGCAATATTTTCATTAATTCTTGAGATAAAGTATTACTGCAGATCAAGTATGATTCACATGATACAAGGAATAAATGTAATGCGAGTCATATTACATTCATATAATGATTCAAGGTTGTAAAGGAGGAGGATTAAGGTATTAGTAAAGGAGGAATGTTGAGTTACAGCATTGAAATGGTTGCTGTAAAGGATTTTATTACTAACTGGAGATTTGATATTGTCTTTTTATATATCTCTGTGAAGAATACACAAATTTGTTAAATAAAGATATACTCAAATATCCAAAATGTCACTGATATGTTATTCCCATGTACAAGCTATTATAAAATAATCAAATATTGGTTATTGTATGATTATTGCAAATGTATAAAGAAAGGTTAATAATTAAAGCAGTGCTCATCCAATTGTGATGAAATTTTTGCAAATAATTGTTTTATTTTTCCTGCATTAAATATGTGCTTATTATTTAATTTTTTTCAATGATATTTTTGTTGCAGGTTTATTATCACAGTTAAGCAAGGTTATCGAGATCCACCTTATCATAACTGGAAACACGGTTTCTCTGTTGCACACTTTTCTTATTTATTGCTAAAAAACTTAAAATTGATGGATAATCAAATAAGGTAGGTAAATAAATTTTTAATTAAATTATGGCGTTCAGCTTATTTGTTTTAAATTTAAAGAAATATTGATTTCTTTAATAATTTATGTTATTTTTTGCTTTGATTTTGTCTTGATTTTTTTATATTTATTAATATATTTATTATCTCAGAATTTTATTTATATAGATATTAGGTTTGTATATTTTATTAATATTTAGCTTTTTTTAAAGTAGTATTGATAGAATTAATTATATTCTAGAACTTCTTATTCTTAGCACTCCTTATGCAAATTAAGTTAATAATTTAAACCCATCCAATGATTTAGAATTATTATTTTTTTTATTTAACTTGAGTTGCTTAATTATTATTTTTTTTAAAGTTTTTTAGAAGGCTTATGTCTTTTTGTTTCATGCTTATGCCATGATTTGGATCATCGAGGTACAACAAGTTCTTTTCAGGTTACATCTGTAAGTTATGTATTAACATCACAGGTATTACTTTTAATATTCATATTTATCAATATTCAAAACAAATGAAAATTATACTTTTTTTTGTAGAAATCTGTGCTTGCAGCTCTTTACAGTTCTGAAGGCTCTGTTTTAGAGGTATGTGGTAAAGTTTAGTTGTAAGTGTATGTAATATTTATAGTTTATTTATAAATATTTATTTATTTATAGTTTATTATGTATCCTTCTGTTTAATTAGTTGCTAACCCAGTCATTACAAAATAATTAAAAATTATTTTCAATTCATCAGATCTTAAAATCAGATGAATCCATCTGAAAATTGTTTTATACTTTTAAGCATGAAATATTGCAATTATATTTATAAATAATTTTAAAAAAAAGTCTAATGTTTATTAATTATATAAAAATTCTATGATAGTATTAAAGATATTCTTCTTGAGAATATAATAAATATATTAAAATGGATTGAGAAAAAAAGTGTTAAATTCTTTTTTGAAAACTTGGCATACTGATTATTTTTGTGAAACAAATTCGAAAATCAAATTTGTGGGGTTTTGTAATAAATTCGAACACAATATTAATGTTATAAATAAAAATAAAAAGTACAGACTTATATACTAATTCCTTTTTTTTTTCCTTTATATAAAAGAACTAATACATGTTGTATTTATTTCATTTGCATTAATTCATAAACACACATGCAAAATTCAAACAATTTTCAAATATTTAAAATATTTTCCAAATATAAATGAATTATCTTTTTTCCAATAGAATAATCAGAAAATTATCAAGATACCTGAGTATTTAGAAAAAATTCTATCTCATTCATATACATATAAGGCAAGCATAAATTATGATCAACACTAGCTATCGCTGAAAAAGTACATTATTTTCTAGTATGGGAATTATGTATGGGACAAAAATTCTCAAGCTCTGAATAAATGCAAAAATGAAGACTTTGGTGGAGGTGGCAGAATGAGGCTTGTAATCCTTTGTAATAAAATAAGAACTTTTACTTGAACTAGTAATATGCTAATAAAGAAATGACCGGAAACTTAGAAAGATATTTTAATTATACACTTATATTTAAATATTATTTCATATTGAAACTCAATGCTGCATAAAAGTATGTTCTGACTTCCAAAAACTTTTATAGTTTATGGATTTTGAATGTTCATTTCCTTTTATTTTCCAATTTAGAAGATTTATGTTCTTTCTTTTTCATGTTATTTAAATAATCAAATTTTATTGTACAGATTGATTTGTTTCTTAATATATAATATGCTGTAAATAATGCTTTATACCATTGCAATTTCCTAATATTAAAATTTAATTAACTTATAAAAACATTAAAAAAGTTGTTTAAAATTTAGAGGTATCAATTATATATTTTTGCAGTCTCCAACTTGTTAGCTTTAATTTATAAATGTGTAGTAAAGCTGCAAAAATTATCATCCTAATTTTTCAAAAGTTACGCAGTTAATCTTTTTTTTTTTTTTTTTTAACCTCTCTTACCATAAGCTGTATACTGCAAGGCATATCTGAAATGTTTCAAATATTATGTAATCCCCCCCTCTATAAACTGACTGATTAAAAGTAACAGAAAAAACACTTTTTCTCAAATTTTCTTTTTTGGAAATATCAAATTTTTTGGCCATAAGATGTGCATATGGAGCTTTTCAATGTTGTTATTATTGGATAAATGAAATAAAACTTGAAAATTAATTGGCTTTTTTGAAAGTGTTTAATTTTTGATGATAACTTTTATTTCAAGTGTTATTTTTTATTATATACATAGAAATTTTCTATTTGCATATAATTTTAAAGGAAGTATAACTTTTGAAGTAGATTCAAAATAACATTAATTATAATCGTAAGCATAAATTAATTTTTTGAACAATTTTGATAATTGCATCTGAATTTTATTTGTTGAAGTATGATTTTTACTGATTTAATTCTCATTTGATATTTATTGCCAAACAATTCATTTTAAAGGTTAATATAACTTTTTATTTATTTTTCAGTTATTTTTCTTTTATTTGATTACATGTATCTTTGTTCATAATTTGCTTTAATTTATTTCAGCGGTGCTCAATATAAATCAAAATTACTGTATAGAATATTCTTTTAAGAAATATTTACATGCTTTTAATTTAGAACTGTTATGAATTAAAATCTATATAAGATGCTCAATGTAAGAATGCAATATGAGTTTGCATTTTTTGTATACTGCACTTAGTTTTTGTCTTTTATTATGTCTTTCTAGAGACATCATTTTGCACAAACAATGGCAATTTTACATACAGAAGGATGCAATATATTTGAAAATCTTTCTGAAGCGGTAAGTAATTCTCATCATAAATACTTTTTAACAATTAATTAGTAAAGATAATTATGATATTTTGTTTAAAAAATTAAAGGCTACTCAGAATATATTCAAAATATCTGTGCTATTTCAAATTTTCTATCAATGACTCTTTATTGATTGATTATTTCTATTTTTTTATTATATTGTATAAATTTTTATTTAGTTTGAATGTCAACAATTTTAAAGTTTTTTTTTTTATTTGGTAATTTTTATTACATTCTTTGATATAAGGAAGGAATGAAATTGTTTTTTTATTAACTTCTAACAAATTTTTATAGTTATGGAAATTCAAAAACATATTTAAAATTTTAGTGTTTTATACTATATGTGTATTACTTCTCTATGTACAAGTTAGAGTTATAAAGAGAAGTAATTGTTGCAGCTTTTAAAAGTGAATAAATTGTGGACCATAGATTATTTTCAAAATATCAAATTATTTACTAAGCATGATTCTAGAAGAAAGAAAAAAATCTAATTGTGAAATATTCCTTCCTCCAAAAAGTCATTCTTTATTTTTAATATTAATTGAATATTTCATTTGCATTCTATGAAAGAAATATTTCTTGTTGCTTGGCACATAATTCTCTTTGATGTTTTAGCTATTACTGTAAAATATTTCTTCCTCAAAAGAAGAGTTATTGATTTTGCAAATTCAGATATATTTCATGTAAACTCAAATCAAAATGTTTTTCTAAATATTGAAATGCTGTGTTTATTTTTCATAGGATTACAAGCAATGTTTGGATTATATAAGGGATATAATTTTAGCTACTGATTTAGCTCATCACTTTCGGATTATAAAAGACATTAAGAAAGTTTTAAGTGGTAAGTATTTCATTTTTTTAATTGAATAAACTATTTTAAATAAAAGAAAAGTATTAAATAACTTAAGATGTGATTTTTTAAAATTGTTTTAGAGGGATATGACCGCTCTAATCCAGAGCATCACAATATTCTTTTGTGCCTTATGGTTACTTCATGTGACTTATCTGATCAGACTAAAGATTGGTCAAATACTAAAGAAATAGCTGTATGTATAGTTTGTGCTTTTTTTTGTAAGGTTAATTTTATTTACATGTGAATTTTATTCCATATATTCTAATGGTCAATGTTTTTGAACTTTTTTTACTTTACAACATCTTTTAATCATTTTAAACAGCTGTT
>JAPMOQ010042969.1:2340838-2378500 GCA_026543055.1 Argiope trifasciata
TTTTTAGTTAAATGGTTAATTTGATTTCATGTCATGTAAATGATGTAACAGTTATATACTCCATTGAAATATGGTTTAATTTTGTTAAAATGCCTTTTAACTGCTTACTCATTTAAAAAAAAAAGTAAAGTAGTACTTATCATAGAAGCAATTCTAACAGTAACAATTCAGTATCAAATTAGATTTTTACATTCTCATAAAGTAATTGTATATTACCAATTCTTTGCCATGAAGAAAGCTTGATAATTAATAATTACTATTAATATTAAATGTTCCTCATATTACAAATTTTTTAATTTCATTCACGTATTTAAAATCATTAGTCAAATTTAAAAATATGAACAATATATTATAAATTATTATTTCATAATAACAATATATTCTTTTGTATTCATAATAAAGTAATATGCTGGTCTGAAACACTCCATATTGAGTATATCATGTTTTTAAACTTTGGGATCTAATTTGGCTTTAGATTTTCATCCAAATCAGGAAACTGCTATTATTTGAATAATAGCAGTTTCCTGATTTGGATGATATTTGGCATTGAAGAAAATCTAAAACCATCTCCAGATAATTATTACTCTATGTTTACATTTTAAATTCTAATAACAATATATGTAATTAATTTAATAAATATGCAATATTTATTAATTTTATTAAAAAAATAATTACCAATGAATTTAGATGTGTAGAAAAACAAGTATTTTTCGTTTCATAATTTGTAACACATTTTTTGAGGTATAAGGATATTTAATGTAAAAAAATATTTCATTTTGTGTCTTTATAGAGTAAGATTTTGATATTGAATTATAATTTTTTACAGGAAATTAGATAAAAGTTTTATTAATGGTTGATTCTATATAATATGCTTTAACTTATATTTTTAAAAGTATAAATGAAATTTGTTTGCAGTTTTGCAAATAACCAAATTTAAAGACACGATTAATATAGAACTGCTTTCCCAATAAAGACTTACAAATAAGAACAATCACTCAAAAATATTCCTGGGATGTGATTATCTCCCATATACTGGTTCTTTTTGGATTTTTCATCTTCTCTTTCTTAACAATCTGTTTTCATTTGCTTAGCTATTTTCATGATCCTAAAATTGAGTTGCATTTTGGATCATGACTTTAGTTGTCTTTCCTGAAATAAATAGACTGAATGCTATTCAGACTGGGAATTATGAGCTTATGTAGAAAAAGAAATCTACAATTCAATTGCCTAAAAAGAACTTTTAAAAATGCAATGGATAAAAATTATATACATATAAATTCAGCAGCAAAGAATTATGGAACAGAAATTCCTAGAAAAGAAAGACAATGTGACAAATAATTAAATTTTTAAAAATTGCTATTATCACTAAAAGCTGCAAAGAAAATATGTGAAAAGCTACCAAATTGCATAGGAATATTCGTCAGAAAAAAATGAGGTCTGTAGTCTTAATATTTACTTCTGCATTTGTACATGTTATGAAGCTGTTTGTTGCACCAATGTGACTGATATTCAAACTACTGGTAGGAAATGCTAACTAAAACAAGTCATTGAAAGACTTGTCTTAATTAGCAATGAAAGAAAAATTCCTGAAAGCTGGTAATGTGTCCGAGATATTGAACAAAAATCCATTAACCATTAAATGGATTTAAAGAAATATTGATTAAAATATGCTACTGAATTACATTTACATTAAAGTGCTGGTTTTTCCTTCTGTTTGCTATTCTCTGTAAATTTAAATTTCTTCTGAACAATACATTTCTCACAATGTCTTTTAGAAAATCATATGCAGTAGATTTCTTAAATTTTTAAATAGTTTGCTATGAATATAAAGAATAATTGTGCTATAGTTTAGATAATTTACTTTTGCATGTTTTTTCTTTGAGCATTGTTTTGTGTTACATTTTTAAATTATCTATTTTCATGCCTGTTAATCAGTCATGTCGCTGAAATTTTCAAGTTCTGAAAGTAGTATTTTAAGAAGGGAATAAAAGGTTGGAAATCTGTTGTCATACTTCAAGCCTTTTCAAATGAATTGTCTATCATGACTGAATCATTTAACTATTTCAAGCATTTAAAAAATTATTATTTGTTTTTAATAACCTTTTGAGTAAACTGATTTTATTAATACTTTTTGTGGCTTTATATAAGAATTTTTTACATATTTTTATTGAATGATGAATTTTTTCCTTCCTTAGAAACTCATCTATAGAGAATTCTTTTCACAAGGTGATCTTGAAAAAGCAATGGGTGTTATGCCTAGTGAAATGATGGATCGAGAAAAGGCTAGAATACCTCGTTTACAAATTAATTTTCTGGAACAGGTCGTTTTACCCGTTTATGAGTAAGCATTTAATCATTCTCTAATAATTCTATTTTGATTAAGAAGGCATAGAATCATCTTTTGATATTCATATTTTTTGTTTTATTCAGACAATTTCTGAATGATTTTTATTTATTTATTTTTAGACTTTTGTCAGGATTTTTCCCAGATTTACAAATGCTTGTAGATGTAATCAATCAACATAAAAAACAGTGGGATAAAGTGGAAGAAGTGTTTTCCAATCACTTGGATAGCAGTAATTTAGAACCTCTTGAATTTCTTGATGATGACCGAGTAGATAATGCTGCAATGTCTGTCTGATTTGTTGTTTCAAATTTTCTCTTTACCATAAATTTAAATACTTGTATCATGCTTTCATGAGCTTTGTTTTTTATGTAGGTCCCATATAAAACATTTCATTATTTTATATTGCCTGATTTAATTTAAGAACTGCATTGATAGTTTATTTAGCTTGTTGTTGCTTTTGTAGAAATATATTTTAGATCATAGTTTATAACAAGATCATGTATATTTTTCCCTGAATGATATTTACAAATATGTAACATAGTTATTTTTACACATAGTTCATTTGTTTTGGATCTTCAAAAATCTGAGACAAGCATCCTGTTTTTTCTTATTTTACATTACACTATTGTAAATATGTTTATTAATAAAATCGAGATCACTCTAATATCTGTTAATTAGTGCACAATTTTCTAATGTCATTTTTGTAGGCATTCTATTCTGAAACTGGGCTATGCCAATTATAATTTCAATATTTTTAACCTAAAAAGAAACTTCCCTTTTAGCTTAACTACTAAATTCACTACAATGTGCAAAATACTAACAAACAAAAAATGGACAAAAATTTATTTCTATGTTAGATTTTTTAATATGAATTTTTTAGTTTTATCACTATATTTCAGTAAATTATTCTAGCTTATATCTATTTAAATCTTTGTATATTATCTGTTTTACTGATATTGATAATTTTAGAAATGTGCCATTTGATTTACTTTGTCTTCTGAAAGCAATTTGCTCAATAGTGTTTGTTGGACATTAATCCTCTATTAAGAAATAGGAATAATATATTTAATACTAATTTTTAAAGTTTTTTTAACACATAAAAACAGAACAGTTTTAACTATTTTTAGTAAATTACATGTAATTTACTGAATATTTCATTTATAATTTCATTAAGTATTTAAACACCTAAAATAAAGAGAAATGATATCTAATTTTAAGACATTCTAAGTTTTCTTTAAATATTTCAAATAGTTAATTAACTCCATGCTTAGAAAATATAGCATGTAGAATTGTACTTTGATTATCCTGTTTATATATATTATTGTTGTGAGATAAATTATGATATTGATAGTATGAATTATTGTAAATTATTCATACCTGAAAATAATATAAATAATGAAAAATAAATGAAAATAATATAAATAATGAAAAATAAATGAAAATAATATAATTCATACATTTATTTATTCATAAAAATTATTATAAATAATTCGTACTATAATTTTATTATGTTTATTGAATACAGTTTTTCAACTTTAATGGATTGTATTACTTTTAAAGTCAGAATAATTTTTTATCAGTAATAATAATAAATTTATTTTACTAATTAATTAACATAAAGGTAAATAATTTAAAAATACACTTTTCTTAAAAAGCAAATTTACTTATTTTATTTAGATTAATAAATTTTTATTTTAAAGCACTTTATTTAATGATTAATATATTTTCACATGAAAATTAAGGGAAATGTTTATTGAAGAATTGTGCTTGGAATAAAATTATTAATTCCTCATACCTGTGTTTAACATTGAACAACTTTCATTTAAAAGTCATTTCTCCAGTAACATTTCTTTCTTGTTTGAATTATTCATATTTATTGAAGCATTCGATTTTGTGAACAAAAATCGATGGATATGTAATATATCTTTCTGAAGCACTTCTTTTACAGTGTCAACATGAGTAATATTTAGTGCTCATATATCATTCTTAAGAATTTAGTGGTGCATGAGTTTCCATACTGATTAAGAATTAAAACATTCAAATAAATTTTTATTGTTTATATACCTCATTTCTTTTCATTTATGATTATTTTGGAGTGAAAGTTTGTAGATGAGTTTCATTTTAGATTTTTTCTTTTTAGAAATATAATATTTGTATATAAATGTTAAGTTTAATTTATTTTTGTGCTCTTATAATAGTGCGCTTTTAGGTTGTGACATCGCAAGCACAATTTGTCATAAAAGAGTTTATTCTCATTGACCTGGTAGAGAATAAATATATCCTTGTTACCTTTTTAAGATAGATTTTAGTTAGTTATTTCATTTTTCCATGTAATCATTGTGTCTAGCTGCACTTGTTATTTTCCACACTTTTTTGTTGTTGTGATTTAGATATTTTCTTTTAAACACATGTAACTGAAACTATACGAAGGTTTATATGTGTTTGACTGACTCCTCATTAAGTTGATTATTGATCTCATTTTCAAATGCTGAACAAATATTATATTTTATTTTGTTATTCCTTTTATTAAGTTTATTAATTTTCTAAGTGGCCTGAAAATTTTATTCTCTTTTAACTTTGTTAATTTTAGCAATAAATCCATTAAAATTTGAAAGTTGAGAAAAAAGAGAGGGGGGAAAAAAGGAACAAATTGAAAAAAAAAAGATTTTGGGGTTTATATCTTGTTTGTCCTAAATTTAAAATTGAAATCTTTACCTATATTAGAAGTTTTGATTAAAAATATAAGTTGCATTTTGCATTTATGAATAGTTTAAAGAAGTTTTAGAAGTAAAATTGTGTATTTCTAAATCCAATGTTTAGAATATTGATATTAGTAAACAATTTAAATCATATCAAAAATCTTTTTTTTTTATTTCTGTTGTTAATGATATGAATATTTTGTATTTGGAATATATAAATGTATGCTATTATTGTTAAATAAGTCATATTTTGAAATTTGATATTAATTTTCTTGAATGATATTTGCACAATATAATTTTTATTGTGAAGCTATTATTGCTAAACTCCATTGTAATGATTATTGTAAACATATGTTCATTTATTCCTTAATAATTTTATTATTTAATTTATTAAACTGTTGTAACTGCCAAATTTTCTTTAAACTTTTCTCTCAAATACTTATATTGTAGGCTTTTTGTGGAAATACTTCTTGGAAATTCTTATCGCGTCAACCAAATATTTATATATTGTGAATTTCCCGACAGATTTTTTTTTGTGTCGTTGCTGCGATTTTCTATTATATTTCTGCCTTATTGCTTACCTATATTCAGTGCTATTTTGAATTAATTACTTTTAGTACAAAAACATATATTATGGGGCTTGATTTCAGGAAGTTTAAAAAATAATGTATATTTAGTGCATTGCCAATGTATACTGAGGCAATGCATATTTGTTCAAATTCAGGAAACTTTGGACTGTTCATTGTAATAAATAGAATGTGCCGTACATAGTTTATGTATTGGAATTATTGCATTGTTGAATAATATCTGATTTGTATACCTCATACTGAAATATACTTTACAAAATCTAGAAATAAAAAAAAAAGAAAAACTTTTGCATTTGGATATATATTTATTTTATCTTTATGTCCATGTTATTTCAATATACAAAGCTAAACAGAAGAATTAAGTCTTCATTTTTGATCCAGCCATATTATGTTTTTAAATTTTTTTTTCTACAAAAACTAAATTTATGCAGAAGTTTGCATTCAAGTAATTGATCAAATAAATTTCTACTGATTAGGAAATTCATAAATATATCACTACTGTGTTGAATACGTATGATGGTAACTTCTAATACTCTTTTGAATATTTCTTTCATTCTGAGTGGTTAGCATGATCATATATTGACTAAGGGGTTAAATTTTTCAAAAAATTTTGATCTAGTTGGTTGCTAAATAGCAATAAATTATTTAATGAAAGTGTGAAGTTTATCATTGATAATTTCATATCTGGTCATTATATTGCTAGAAGTTACCTAGTCAGATGAAAAAAGAAATACCAATGATACTTATTGGATCACGAAGCCAAATGCAATTAGAGGGAAAATAGTGTCAAAATTTTTGGGCCACTTTTAAGTATCTGCTATATTCACTAATTTTCTTGGCAACTATTACGAAGAACTATCCTTAACTGAATTAGAAATCCTTTTTTAAAAAAGGAAAAGAAACATTTGTATTGTAATGTGGTTTAGTAACATGTCACAATACAAAGTTCAGTAATCTTTAAATGATTTGTGTCATGGTAGCAATAATGTCATTTTGCATTTTATTTCACCATTATTTTTTATATTTTGAGTTACTTTATATTAGAGAGTATGAACAATGTTTTTTCCTCTTAACCTATATTTTTTTTCTTGCAAAATTTTATGCACTATTAGGGTTTTTTTTTTTTTTGTAAAGATTAATATTTATTCATTTAATCTGATATATTATTATTTCAAGTTATGATAAATTGTTCCTTACTTTCCTTTGCTTTCTCTTATTGATAAAAGCTCGGATGACACTTATTTTATTGTTATTAACACATGAGTGCTATTCACACACTTCCTTTGATATTGAAAACAATAGGAAAAAAAAAAGGGAATTTTTTCCCCAATTTAAATGGCAGCCCTGTTTTTAAATTTTATTCCTTTTATAAAAAAACCTCTGCTTATCATTACACATACAGTGCATATTGATATCTGTGATTTTTTTTAAATACAAAAATGATCTTTAAGATAAAAACATTAGCATTTTGACTTGTTTTAATAATGTAAAATAAGTTGGATGAATTAAATATAATCCATTCAGCATTTGTAATTTGTATCAATAATTTAAATTTTTAATAATAATTTTTTTTGGAGGAGAGGATTGGCAAAACATGATAAATATTAAAATAATTGATCCAAATTATTCTATTTGCTTGAAACAATAAAATAAATTTTATTGTAGAAATTTGGAATTTATTCATAATCTAGAATTTGGAATTTTAAAGATATAGAATAAGAAAACAAGTCTATTTGATCTAGAATTATCAAAGGTGGCACATGCATACTTTCGATGGTGGAAATTTAGCTTGATCTCATTTAATGAATACACTAGATTTCACTACCGAAGATATTCCAGATGATTTTAGCACCATTTAAAAGTCTAAAAAAAGTATCTTGTCAGCAATGCCAATGTAGTTAGGTATTTTTTTTAAATTTGAATTTCATTTTGAACGCATTTTTTATTTCATAACATTGTCGTGAATGAAATCGAAATCATTTTCATTGTTTCATAAAATATTTGATCACTTCATCCCCACCCCACAGCTGAAAGAATTATTCTATTTTATGTCTATGCATCTTTACAGTAGTATAAAAATGGAAGTTACTGTACTGCTGCATTTAAAAAATAGATTACATGCACTTAATGCAATTTTTCTAAAATTAAACTGATCTAATAAAAAAAATTCGCACACACAATGAGCAGAACATATTGTTACGGATTTCTAATCCTTCGGGTTCGTTTCTGTGTATGGTGTGGAGGCGTATTAATAAGCCAGTAACAGCCGCTAGACAGTAGCGATCACTTTTGTCGAATGGCTAAGTTACGCGACTTCAAGCCCAAACATCACTGGTTCGATTATTGGCAGAATTCAACCTCCACATTGGCACAATTCAGCCAACAGTATCGCTAAATTAGTGGCCCGGACCTCGTCTCTCTTCAGACTCACTGGTAGGGGAGTATGGTGACATCTTAATAAGTGACATCTTAATGACCTCTGTATAGGCATAACTCCAACCAGCACCATCGTAAAAGCTTATCCCTAATATAATTAAGGTGTTTTCTCCATATCAATTTTCTATCTAAAATAACTTAAGTATTTTGCTTCCTGAAACCAAGGGATGAGGTTATTTTTCTTGGCGTGTTTAAGAAATTCTGGTTGTATCGGGGATTTGTGAAACATTACGGCCTCTGGTGTGGAGGCATTGATTTCTATTTTCCGTAGTAGAAACCAATCGCCTCCAACTTGTGTACGCGTCTATTAAGCGCGATGACAACAAATTTAGCATTATTGTTTTTGGCCAATATTGCTGTGCCATCAGCGTACAAGCATAACATTGTGTTAAATTGCTTGGGCATGTCGTTAATGTTTCACACGGCGAAATATCGTCAGCAGTTTTCTGTTTCTACCCTCAGAACCGGTCACGCAAGTTTTTCGTTATCGACAACTTTTTCTAACCAGCTTGAAAATGCCGACGTATGACTTTTTATGTTTATTGGTATCAGAAATTCATGTATCAGAAATAAGTGGTCTGTAAGAGGAGACTCGAGTATTTGTATCAAATAGCCTGGAATCTGATACCCAATCATCTTAAAAATGGGCGCATTTATCCAAACTCGATCAAAACATTTTGAATATCAAGGAAGACAGCTCCTGTTTTTTGTTTATTGGTAAAATCCTTCTGTGATGTATTCTACTACCCTGACAAGTTCATGTGTCATTGAGAGGTTTGGTCTAAACTCAAAATGCTCAGGGGGTAAGGTAAGTTCAAATAAGGTAAGGTAAGTTCAGTTCAAGGTAAGGTAAGTTCAAATAAGTAAGTTTCTCTGGAGCACCCTATATATATAATATTATTCAATTATTTTCAATAGGTATAAGATAGAAAAAAAATGATGAATATTAAAACGGATAGAGAAAGTTCTCACTGTTTCGGGTATTATCCGTTTCTAAGCCAAATTCGTCGTCTAATTGCCAAATAGTCGCCAAGCTCTGGTATAACTGACGCCACATCCAACAGTATTCAATAATATTATAGTAAATCATTCTTTTATATGATGACATTATACGCGCGGGAAAGCAAAATTACAGGCTCGTAATGTAATTTTTAAGTCATGTTATTTTAATACGCAAGACTATTAAAATAACTAGGCTTTAATAAAAATAATTCAATGAAATGAATGATGAATTAGGAGCCGTGATACATCTGGAATGATCTGATTGGTCCAGAAGGTTTAGCCCCACCTTCCGTCACTATATAAGGCAGTCAGTCTTCGTAGTGGAATCAATCAAGGGTGAAGACAAGCTGAACGGGTAGTTGGTGCAATCGAGAAGATAAGAAGCGCGATGGAATTGAATCGAGAAGACCTGAACTGAGAAGTCTTGGAAGCTGAACGTAGTTCGGGGGTGGTCGACCGAATAGACTTGAATAAAGAGGTCTTGAACTGAGGAGTCCTGAACGGAGGACTGATTTATCGCGGTTTGGCATTATGACGAAGCCTGTGTTGTGTGCCGTTGCCCGTTGTGTCGTCTTCGGGAAGGGAGCTGTCCTGAACTGAGGAGTAGTCCCGTTGTGCGAAGTAGTGAGTTGGCAGTGAAGGAAAGAAGAATAGTTTCAGCCTGTTCCGGAGAGACCTACGTGAGTGTAAACAGAACCCCTTAAAGATTCCCTCTTCTACTGAATCCGGCCTGACCGCTTTGTGAGCTGTGGACGTTGTCACTACCGAATTTCTGCCTGTGGACTATTATTGCTATTGTGAGCTACTATTTACAGTAGAGTACTGCAGTGTGCTGTCCTGTGTGTTCGTCTCGGCTGGATATAGTTGTCGTTTGTACATAATTGTCATCTCTGTGCTGTAAATACTTATCGTCTGTGTGCTGTCCTTTGTCCTTAAATAAACGTCGTCTGTGTTGTGTCGTTTACTGAAGGACTGATCATTGGGTGTGCTCATCATCTGCTCACACCATACACACCCAATACATGAGTAAAACGAGCCCGACGGATTAGGATAGTTAAATCCGTAACAATATATTATATTTTTAAATAATTGCTTTTTATTTATAATATTTAATATTGACAATACATCTAAAACCCATAAATAATTTCTAAAAAAATCCAATTTTTCAAATTTTTCCTCTGAACATAGTCAGATATTTTAAATGAGCAAAATTAGATGACATGATGACAAGGAAGGAAGGATGGATGGACATTTGTTTCCAGCGTATGCTCCAGAACTAGTTCTTAGTTTGTGCCGGGCTAACAAAATCAAAACTCGAATTTCACAAAAGGAAAAGAACACAATTGATTTATTTTTATATCAAAACAATGATCACCGTGTTTGCTAGGCAACCGATGTTGCCATTTACGAAGATTAAACTATACAGAAATTAAAAGTCAGATGAAGAAAAGCATAGAGGGTGCTAGAATACTATGGCAGTCTATAAACAATACAGTTTAAATAGTAAGAAACTTTTAAATTTAAGTCTTTAAAAACAGATGGCTTAAAAGTGATTTTGAGGAATATCTGCTTTTGATAATATTAAAATACTTGTGAGCTCGTATTTAATTAGAAATAGCTGTCAGTTTATTCTTCAAGAGGTTGTTTATGTAGAAATCAAACGCATTTTAGTTTCGAGTATTGAAGTGAAATAAAAAACTTTAGTTGTTAATTTTTTGTTTGAATAGAAGTTAGTTTTGGAATCGCATATTTTTTAGAGTAAAGGTGATTATTTTTACTTTTTATCGTTTTGATATTATTTTCCGCTATTACATTTGTAAGTTATCCAGGTAGTACAGACTATTATATTGTGTGATATTATATGATAGTAATCTATGTTCCGTAATATTATACAATATTGCGAGTGATAGTTTATCAATTTCATACAATATTGTATAGTGTTTGAATGGGGTGAAGCATAGTTTAACCTCCCCGCCTCTATGCCAAGTTGATGATAGCACACCAAAACTGGTATTTTCTTTAGTCTGGCAACCTTATCATCTTTCGCCTTCATTATGGGCTATGACTGAATTGGGGAAAATACGGCTCAAGACCACGGTTGGCGAGTTGGCGATTTTCGTACATTGTGCCGAGTCATGTCATACCTTTATATGCTTCTAAGTAATGATTAAGTTTCGAAAAGGGGCGATTTTTGAAATGAAAGAAAAATTAAGCACTCATAGATTTAAATTTCAGGTTTGACTTAAGATCAGTGTAATATCATGAAAGTTGACTAATTTAGAAGCGATTTATCACCAAATGTATTCATTACAATTTGTTATTTCAAGTTCAAAATAGGTTTGTTATCATTACCGTAGTCCTCCATGATTGAGGGTTATTGGCGATTTTTAGTAAATTGGCACGTTTTGGCCTTACTCGGCGAGGAAACGTTCCTAGGTCCCAAATTTTACTAAACTTTATTACATCAAAATAAAATCAAATAAAGTTTAAATAATTTATTTATTCGCTTATCAATAGTGACGAAACTTTGGGATTATCCAGTCGACCTGTATTGAAAAAATGCGTCTATCCTCGCGAAATGCGCCAATCTTTTGGAGCCATCATAATTGAAAGCAATTTTCTTTTATTGACGAAAAGTTACTTTTGGGCGAAAAGGATCGACGCGATAGTTCTAAAGTACCACTATTTTTTAGAATTAAAATATATATGCATTTTGACTCGCCTTAAAAACAATGGCAAATGGCCAAAGTAAAATATATTTTAATGATTTTTTTTGTCAAAGATGGTAATTTTGATAAGTTTTAAAAGCCATTAGATACCGTTTTCGATAGCCACTCGAAATGGTGGGTTTTTAAATTGATGACCTAATTCTGTCGTGCTTGGCAAGAAACCAAATTATAATCTTCAATCTTAACGTTCATTTCATATCAGACTTTTTAAAAATTAGAATGAATTTTTATACTTGATAAGTGTTATAATTTTGATTGATAAATGCTAATTGGGTTAGCCTATATTTTAAGGTGCCCCTTGATTCTCATCAAGTTGTGATCGCCTATTGCACGGCTTTGAATGGGCCGAAATTTCTATATGTTTTGGCCGCCATTGCTGTTTGCACGGTGTTTCGTGCGAACAGGCATAGCGCCAAACAAAAGTCGCCAATTTCGCCAAAGGGCCACCCTTAAATATATTTTTACCGTTAATTAATAAGTGTTATAATTTTTTATTTTATTTTTCATAAGATGGGACAAATGTAAGTACTTGTTTCAAATTTTCTAAAATTTATTTATTTTTTAATTTTTTTTTCTGATTAAATTTATAATAAATGTATAAAACTTTTTAACTTGATATATGGTACTGTCACCAAAGTTGATATTCTTTCTAGTTATAACAAGCCAACTTTGGACATTTTTCTCGCCCAAGATCACAAGTATTTGGTGAGCATTCAACGAGTGGCGGTAGTTTAGGGTGTAAACTTGGCGATTATACAAGACATAAGTTTATTTCATAACAGTATGTATCTGTCTTTGGAACTACTTTGATATACACCCCCAAATTGAAAATTTGGCGACTTTTTTTTCTCGCCAAGATGGATTCTCGCTAAACACAAATAATTAATCCTACCTAAAAAGCAACCCTAAAAAGTCCGTAGAGAGTGCCAGATTTGGCGCGTAATTTTTGGGGGTGTATATCAAAGTTGTACCTTTTCTTTATACACTTAAATATTACAAATGAATTCCTGATTCCGATTTTTTTTTCAAGTCCTGATTTTGAACCTTTGAAATAAATTCCATATATAAGCGATTTTACCTTCTATATTTTAAACGAAAAATGGTTCTACAAAGATAGAAATAAGCTAAGCATTTTATTTTTTACAAGCCGCCTTTGGCGCCATGAGGAATGCGTTCTAAAATTTTCAATTAAATACTTACGTACCTTGCTCTCTTTATAACTTATCAGCCAAATATATTTCAACTTCAAACTTCGATAGTCACGTAATCGTTTTATTATAGAAGCCTTTCGACTATTTATTCATTGTACTATATATCACTCTGATTTAAAATCAGCTGTTTTGGAATTATGAGGAAAATATCACATCTTATATTTATTCCATAACATTACACTACCATTTCAACACGCCCTTAGCATCACACTTTCCTCGATTTAATTTGCAACAAGAGGGGTCGATCTTATTTAAGCCCAACTTTGGCGACTTTTTCAAAATCTCGCCAAACAATCAGCGATAATGATTCCAAAATGGCAACCCTGACAACATCTGAAAAGAAATGCGGTAACCCTACGGAACCTCATTGGTTGATTTAAACTCCGTTAGAAAACTATTTAATATTGGTACTTTCGATTACTTTCAAATACTTTCGATTTGGCGTGATTTTGAAAAATTGGGGAGATTTTGAAAAAGTCGCCAGAGGTGGGCTAAAATAGGATTTTACCAACAATAGTTAATTTGAGCATTCCATTTGAGTTTTTGTCAAAGTGACGGCAAAGCACTCGAACACTCTTAACGTGCTCTTGCAGGTTAAATTCTGCTATCATTCTGTGAGAAATTTATTGTTAAGAAATACAGTTACAGCATTTAAAAAAATCATTAAAATTAGAAACTTAATTTATTGGTTAAAACACTACTATAAATGAAAAAAAAAAGTCCTTTATAAATTATTTAAATAAAGTTCTGTGCTGTAATATTTTCGGAAATTATCGTTGAAGAGTTTCAAATGTTAGCTTAATTTTTAACTAATTAAAGTTTCAAAATAGCTGGGTCTATGTATATTTTTTCATCCTCCAGGGTAAGCAAGTACCAAGAGTTGTGGCTTGTCCACTGAAAACTTGTGCGCACCAAGAGTGGTGGCTCTTGATCATATGGTCTAGTGCGTAGTTCCCTTACACACACGTGCACGCGTTCATTCATATACGCTAACACATATATTCATTTGAGTACCAGTCTTGGAGTAATTCCGGCATTGATTGGCCTGGAATTGATATTTATATATAATTTTAACTCCTTTTTTGTATTGGAAATGAGTTTTGTTATGGCCTCGAAGCCGAGGACTTACCATCAGATCAGAGCGGTCCTGAACATATATTTTAATTCTATGTTACATACTTCATAATATGATAAATTGAAGGAAAATTCAATAATTATTATGAATAGGTAAGTTTAATTATATTAATGCCTCGTTTTGAAAAACAACAACAACAACTGAGGATACTACTGGAAGAAGCTCACTATTTTAATCAATATTGGTATGGTGAGATACATTTTGGCTAATGCTTATTTACCTACATTTATATACATTTTATGTATTATTATATACATCCATTTATTATATTTACTACTAGCCGCCTTTGGCGACCAGCTGGTTCGCCATGAGTAATGCGTTCTAAAATTTCCAAATAAATTATATATTTTTTAGCTAAAATTTAAGAAATAGTTTAAGTTAAAAGATTCAGTTATTAGTAGTTAAAGAGTCGGTAACTTTATTCGGAAAAACTTTTTGAGTTTAATGCTCTAATAATTTATCAATTATGCTTCCAAAATATTAAAAATGTTTTTTTCGGTGATAATGCCAAAATGTTAAATATGTTTTTAAAGAAAGCGAAAAAGGGAAAAAAATATTGAATTAATGATACAGATATTGCAAACAATTATAGAAATATACCATTAAGTCGGGATTTCAATGCATACCCTGTCTAAATTCAATCAGGTTTACTGTAAATAAAGATAATTTATGGAATTAATGATATAAATATTGCAAACGATTTCTTAGAATCCTTTGCCTTGCATTTATTTTTATATAAGATATCACATTTTATATTTATGTTATTTTATCCAGTCACGTGCTGAAAGTTGTATTTCTTTAGATTGGATTTGCGATGATAGTTGTTGTTTTTTCATTTGAACTTCCGGCATTGTTTTATTTTATTTTATCCAGTCACGTGTTAAAAAAACATGGCTCAAATATTTCTTTAAAAATTCGTTAAAAATAAAAGCTTGAGTTATACATTAAAACACTGATACCATTAGAAAGCTAATTTTTTTTATTTTTAAATTGATGTTAAAATTATGTTTGTCCGATAATATTTTCGGAAGTTATAGCGGAAAAGCGTCGAAATTTCGCTTAAATTTTAATTAATTCAAATTCTAATTAAAAATTCGAAAAAAGAGCTCCGAGGTGCACATTCCCGACCTCCAAGGTATACATGTACTAAATTTGGTAGCTGTAGGTCCAACGGTCTGGCCTGTAGAGCGCCAACACACACACACACACACACACACACACACATTGAGCTTTATTATAAGTATAGATTATTCATATACATTTATTATATTTACTCTATATACATTTTATATAAACATATTTATATACATTTTGGCTATTTTAAATTAATGTAGGTTAGTTTAAAATAATTGTTTTCAAATATCTGAGGCTTTTTTTTTCTTTTCAAAACAATGCACTGCTTTTGTTATTTGTTTTAATTCATTAACAAAAAATTCCTAATTGATTAAGAGGCGCAATAACTTGCATAAAACAAGACCGAGCAGCGTAGTTCTTGATAGTTCAAAAAATAAGAATAGTTTTGAAAAAATTTAATAAAAGTAGAATATTTAAAAATAATAGAATAGTAATAACAGAATAGTAATTTCAGTAATAATAGTTTCTAAATAATAGAATATTTTAAAAAGTAAAAACTAATTTTCTATTCTCTTTCTAATGAATGCCGCATTTTTTCCGTATTGAAAATCGAAATCAGTTTTCAATACATACTGATTTCAAGATGTTATCAGTCTATGAGTTAATATTGGTTAAATCGATGACTATAGAATCTATAGTATTTGTATCTTTTTATTGTACAGATGACTCATACTTGCCATCTGTTGATTGCAAGTATGAGTTGTATCTCCAAAATGAACTTTCTTTTTGGTTTTGTAATTTCTTCTCTTTAAACATCATCAAAAAATTCAATATTTTTTATAACACATATTTTTAACGCATTTCAATGTATTTAATAATTAATTCTTTGTTTTTTCAAAATTTTAGATTTTGGCTTCTTTAGTTTCCCAGAATACCGTTAATTTTTATTGAATGCCATGTTAGTGTCGATGGAAGCAAATCAAACACACTCATTTGAAATTTTGAAGGAAATGTAGCTTACGAAGAGGTGTTTCAATAATTTTAATAAGAACGAAAGTAAAACTCCAGTGGAAACAAATCTAGAACAGAACCATTTAAAAAAAAAAACAATTGTCGAAATATATTTTCAATTATGTCATTTCCAAGTACTGATAGTTATTCCTCATGTCTGGACGAGAAATTTGGAATTTCAGATAAGAAGAAAGTCAGAAGTCGTCGTAAGGTTGGGTCTGAGGTACACAAAGTGTCTGAAGTGGAAAACAAAGAATTGCCACGAAAAGTACTGGTAGAAATCGAAGTATTTATGCCAACGGTAGATGTTGAAAACAATAAGCTGATTCCTCCAAAATTCGATAGACCTATTTTTAAGTATCGCGAAATAGGCAATGAAGAGCAGCCAATGAAAACATCAGAAGTGACAAATGAAAGTATCAAGGTCAATACAATTAAGGAAAAATCCAAGGACGGACAAACATTAAAAACTTCAGATATTGATTTATACAAGAAAAATAGAGAGCTTGACGCACTTATCAATGAAGCAAAATCATTAAAAGCGACAAACATTGCTATTAAAAGTTCAAACAAGAAGAGAAACGAACTTGGCACTCTTATAAATGAAGAAAAATTATTAAAAACGTCAGAGATTGCTAATGAAAGTTCAAACATCGACGCAATCAAGAAAAAAAGAGAATTCAACACAGTTATCAAGGACGAACAATCATTGCAAACATCAAACATTGCTAATGAAAGTTTAATCACTGATGCAGTCAAGAAAAGTAATCTTGACACAGTTATCAAAGACGAACAAACATTAAAAACTTCAGACAGATCTAAGAAAGATTCAAATGCCAATGCAGTCAAGGAAGAAAATAAGCATGCCGCAGTTATCAAAGGCGAACACTCATTGCTAACATCAGATATTGCTAATGAAAATTCAAACATTGAGGTAACCAAGAAAAGAAATCAGCTTGAGACAATTATAAAGGACGAACTATCACTGCAAACATCAGACACTGCTAATGAAAGTTCAAACAATGATGCAATCAAGAAAAGTGATCTTGACAAAGTTGCCAAAGACGAAGAAACACTAAAAACATCAGGCATTGATAATAAAAATTCAAATAAAGCCAAGAAAAGAAGGAAGTATGCCACAGTTATCAAGGGTGAACAGCAGTTAAAAGCATCAGATACTGCTAATGAAAGTTCAAACATTGATGTAGTTAAGAAAAAAAATAAAAGTGTTAAAGTTATCAAGGGCAAACAACCAAAAAAAGGATCAAACATTGCTAATGAAAATTCAAATGCCAATGCAGTTAAAAATAGAAGGAAGCCTGTCACAATTATAAAGGACAAACAACCAATTAAAACATCCCACATTGCTAAGGAAAATTCAAAAGTCAGTGCATCCAAGAAAAGCAGTAAGTGCGCCAAAGTTATCAAGGACAAACAACCATCCCAAACATCTGATAGTGTTAATGAACGTTCAAATATTGATGTAATCAAGAAAAGAAGCAAGTGTGCCTCAGCTATCAAAGCGGTCTCCGAAAGTATTTCTAGAATGAGCCAAGTATTCAAACCACCTAAAAATAAAAAATCTGCTAAAAAAAATTCCGTCATATTGTCAGGAGCTACGATTTCCTCGAAAAAGAAACAATCTAAAATAACATTATCAACAGAAACTAACAAAACCAGCTCGCTGGCATCTTCAAAGTCAGTTAAAAAGAATTCTTCCACTTTGAAATTTCCTTTGAAGGAGGAAAAAACAAAATCAAAACAAAAAGCACAGGCCATTACTCTAAAGAAGGATTTAGATAATTCTAATAACTCAAAGCTTAGTTTTAAAAGTTCTTTAGATACAGAACCCAGTTTCACGAGTTGTGCAAGTACTGTACCAATTCCAATTAAAACACAGAACATTTCATCTACATCTGCAAGTTGTAATGATTCTACTGATTCATTACTTTGCAACGTTTCTCAAACGTCTGAATTATGTTTTGTTTCAAATAATACAGATAGTTCAGATGCGAGCCCTAAATATAGAAATGAAATTTTCAGCCATGACAGAATTCCCAAACGTGAAATGCTGAAAGTAAAGGAAACTGGCTCTATACATTTTAAATACAGGAAAGAAGCAACTGAAATTAGAAATCAGAAAATGATGCATAAGTTTCCCCATTCTGCATCTGGTCAAATCATGGAAAAAGGGAAGAATGTTCCTTTGCAATATACAAAGGTTGAAAACAGGCCGGGACTATTTAAATCTCGCTATCAGTATTGCGAAGAAAATATTTTCAAAAGAAATTTACACGCAAAAAACAACACAAACGTTTACGTCAATGAAAAATCAAAGTTAAAAGATATGATATATACAAGCCCCTTCCCCCTCTCTGGATCCACGATTACCCACACTGATGCAAGTCGACATGAAAAGTACGTATTTGAATTTTTTATTAATTTTCAAGAATTTCTATGGGGAGCATTATTTCAATTAATCTGATTCTGTTTTCAAGTATTTATCAAATGCATAGAGCCGGCGTCCTGGCTTAGAGGTAGCTAGTATCCCTAGGGTTCTGGGCGTCCCTGTCGGGGCATGGCTGTTATTCTGTGTTCTATCTGTGAATAGTGTGAATGTGCTTCCCCCCCTGTAAAAAGAGGTTGTGCAATCGAATGTAAAGCATGAAATAACTAAGTCGTACTGTTGGGGCTACTGAAAAACATGGCTAATTTAGGCTTAAAATCGCTGACAGTGATCTGCAGGCTTGCCAATAAGAAGTGCCATTGGAAATAACAGCAACAAATGCACAGGGAAAGCATAGTTAACTATACCTGAATAAGAGAAGTTCATGCTACCGTAGTTGCTTACAAATATTGTACAATAGTAAATGACATTGATCAATATTTGCAACATTGTTTAATATCGTATAATATCGCATAATATTGTACTACAGGATGTATTACCAGGTTACTAAATGAATGAGAGAAATAAGCTGATAGAATAAATGCTGAATCAGGATATGAAACTATCTGCGACAACTTTTTATAAGGGTTTCAACTAAAATGTTAACATTTTGAATAACTGAAAGATGGTCACATTCTTAGAATCGTATATACAGGGGTTGTCCAAAACAATTGAAAAACCTCGTTGAAAACAATGATTTCCATATTTTGTTGTGTAGAGCTAAATCAAATACAAAACTACACTGTTTCTATTGTTTCAAGGGCGTGAGTATTGAATATCATTGTCTGCTTAGTTTCGTTTTGGGTGAAGCTAATATAAGAGACCTGACAGAATTTCAAAAATAGAAGATCGTGGTCTGGTCAGGGCGTCAGCGACCACAGAGGCACAGCTGTAAGGGATATTAATGGACACCGTGTCGAGGATCATGAAGCGTACAAAAATCATGCCAAAACAGCATCTTCTAGAGCGAACCATGATAGAAAAACCAAACGAGAGACTGGTGGACAATATGGTGGATTGTGACTACCAGAACGAAGAGCATGGCAGCAAAAGTCCTTGCTAGAATCAATGAATGTATGTAGATTCCGAAGATTGATAAATTACATTGAGAATATCTGCATGGCATGTTCTCAATGTAATTTATGTCTTTTCTTTTCTGTCAGTATTCTCATTTTCTTGTAAGTTCAACCCATAGTCAGCATTTGTTTAAGTATTCTTGTTCCTTCCATCTAGTTATTACTTCACTAAAAATTGAATACAGTCGTTAGGATTTGATGGGATTCTCTATTGAGATACCTGGATGGTTTGTCATCTCCTTTCTTTTAATTTTTTCTTCTTTTTTCCTTCCTTCCGTTCTGTGCCTATCCAACTAGGTAGATAACTTAGTGTTATAGGTACCGGGGCACAGGATGGCGTTATGTTATGTCAACCCACAAAGCTTCAAAAACCCTTTGTGTCAAATGTAAATCGGAAATATCAAATATAGGAACCAAAGGACCATAAAACTTGTACTACCGATCAATGGAAACATCTTGCTTTTCAATGAAGCCACTTTCTCCCTATTCGCTATCATAAGACGTTTTTGCACATGGCGAATCCATGAAGAAACCTACAATCCAGACTGCTTCCTTATTACAATAAGGCTTTGTAATGGTTCAGAATTTCATCTCGGGGTTTGGGGTAGGTCCCTTTGTCAGCTTACATGGATAGATCAATATCAATAATTATGCCATTCTTTTAGCCGACCAACTGCTTTATATGGCAAAGACACATTGTTTCCATTTGGTGATTGCACTTTTCGTGATGATGTTTCCCCGATTTATCACAGTCGAACTGCTCATTCATGATTTCGGCAGCATGATATCGAGTCAGTAACATACTGTAATGACTTGATCTTGTTAGATAAAGAATACTAAGAATGTTTTGACACTTCTTTATTTTACAGCCCTATAAATGTACAAAGAACAACTCGTTCTTATCTTGTTTGAATAATTGCTATTTACATCACAACAGTCCAAGTTGAAGGGTTTTACTTGAAAATAAGCTCACCATTAAATAGTAAACACAATACTACTGGGAATTCACTGGTTGGTCAGTCAGTCATCATTTCAGGCGGCGCTCCAAATCTACCGGACTCGTGGGCGTACTCCAGTTGTCGGCCAGAAACCCGTCTCCTCTTTCCCAAAACACTCTGCGTCTTTTATCAGAGCGACAATCACCGCCTCCTCTTCTTCAGTCGGTCCTCTCTTCCGGTCAATCATGTCTAGCCAAGGGCCATTTTCAAGAGCGTCAGTCTGTTGTCGGAAGGTAATTAAGGCCCGCCGAAAAGTCTCTAACCTGGGGTCCACTTACAATAGGGAAATTCGGTAACCAGATGTGTGGATGTTCGATTGTTTCTGAAAGCGCTATCACTGTCTTCTGGGCGAGGAATTTCCACGTGTGTTCTTTCAGCTATAGATTCCCCAGGTCCCAAAAGGAGAACATCTGTAACATCTGGTTATCTCAAGGTGTCTAGCAAACACAAAGGCAACACAGCTGACTGAATTATTTTATCACTAAAGGGGGATTGGGAATGTTACAATACCTTTCATGGTTAGTCCAGCTATTGGACTTGTCCTTAGGGTCTGTTTTGAAAAAAAAAAAAAAGAGCGAGATCATGCTATTCTCCTCCTGCCTCACTCTGAGAGTTAAAGCAGTTTCTGCATGAGGAATGATACAACAACCCACTTGCCATCATACGGAGCTTGTATATTTCCATTTTAAGGAGGACTCAAGCGTTTTTAACTGCAGAAGGGCTATCACAACATATTGGGGACTAAATAAAATTTTAGTATGAATTTTTCATTATTTCGGAGAACCTTTATATTTTTCATATATTTAGTACTAGCTATTACCCGCGACTTAGTTTGCGTCAAAATTTTGATGCATATATATGAGAACTGACGGTCTGACCAGCTGTCGGCAGTGGCTGTCTAAAATCGTCTTCGAGCAAAATGGCAAAGCCTCCCACCGCCTGGTTGTCTCGGATGTCTCACAGTTACACGCCTATATACTCTCTACTCCCATACTATTTACTAGCACTGGTACAAAAGGTTTCCCCGGCCACTGTTTTTGGTCTATTAAGGATTAGGTTATTGTGAGTGTCATATCTTCTGACAAAGTGTCCTTTTATTTATTAATTCACAGCTAGTGGAGATTTGATAGTCCGCAAGTGTCACTAAAAATTGCAAACATTTTCTAGCTACTTTCATAGTCAGAGCTTTATTACTTCTCTTCGAGAGATTAGATTTGCATTTCCTGGGCATTTCGAAAAACTATCAAGAAATGACAAATCAAAAAAATGAAAACTAACCTAAAAACGGTACATTTAAAGGACTAATCATATACGAAAAATATATCTTTCATCGGCGTCACTCAGATCACTCCTCCCCAATAGTGTCGCAGTGATACCCAAGGCTTAGCAAATGGCGCGAAAACTTGGGTGCAGAAATATCATCCAATTTACTGATTGTATTATGAAGCAGTGCTCCAGACACTTTTAAATGAAGTAGAAAGGGATTTTAGTGTTAAGGATAACTGTACAGAAGAGCTTTTCGATGAAAGTTCGCATTCAACTTATTCTGATATGTATGTTCAAACATCATTAATTTTTCAAGTGATAACGTTTTTTTAATAATTCATAAAATATATTATTATAACAAGAGATGTATATAAAGAATTTATAGGTTGAATTTAATCATAGTTCTTAACTTTTAAATTTAAAATACCCTAGAAAACCGGGCTATGAAAGTCATACAAGGCGATAAAAAAAGGCCAATATTACCCATTGTCATTTTTTATTTATTTTTCAAATAATTATTGATTTTAATGTTGTATTTTTTTTATATACCTTTATATACTGAAAAAAGAAATATGATTTTAAAAATATAAAGTAATAGATTTTGTTTCAATAATATTATTTATTGCTACATGTAATTTGAAGAAAAAATGTATGTTCCAAAGCATTTACTTTTTTCAGAGATGAAATATTTTGAAAAATTTCTAAAACATATTTATATAGTAAGAAAAAAGTCTACAGAATATATTGGCTGATTTTCAATCTAGTATTTCCATTAGAAAATTTGATTCGAGTGTAAAGAAAATTCATTCTCGTAGACCACATCTACCCAGTTACGTCCTATATTTTCGCCTCTCCAGTTAAGAGTTAATGTTTATGTTCTCATAATTTACCTTTAAAAACTTTAATAATTCACTATGGAAATTAACTGTCTACAATATTAATTGCTTCATAGGAAAAGACACCCAATGCAGACAGGAACTAACCCAGCGGCGACAGTTGCTGGGCGCAGACGATTGCTTCAATTATTGGAATCTGATGAAATATCTTCAAAGGCAGCTGCATCTTACAACTTATCGAAAAAATTATAATAAAATATTCATTCAATTTTCGAAATGTTTTGCTGTTTATGCTGCTAAAAGCAAGTTTCCTTTTACTTTCTTACGAACTATTTATCAATGCCATAACATGTCTATGATGTATAAATACTTTATAATATAGATTCCTTTCCCAAATTTATATCAATCACTTTTATCATACTAATGGGAAAATAATTAAACGAAGAATATTCTTATCAACAAACTGGACTACTCATCATCAAATTTAAAAATTTCAAGTTCTTTTTAAGTCGCAGGCAAAAAATATTGTAATTTGTATTGTAGAGAACATAAAAAAATACTTTTTTGATATCCTATTGCTCAGCATTTATTATAAAATAAATATTTAATATAATCTGTATTGCCTTATTTAACTAAATAAATAATGAGCGAATAATTCAAAAAAGCTAAAGCACTCACGACTTAGGAGAGTTTACCATTTTTGGAAAATATTGGCTGTAAATATTTCTGCGCCTTTATTTTTATTTAATTAATATTTTTTCAAGAGAATAAATTTTAAATCCACATGCATTGAAACAATTTCAAATTAAAGAAAGTAAGTATAGAAGTTTGCATTTATTAATTTAAATGTTACAATATAAATCATGTTTAAAATAGTCAAAATTAAAGATTAAAAATTACTTTTCCTTCCATAACGTCTAAGCAATAGCAGCAACCGAAAACGTTTTACAAAATTATTTGTTTTAAGGAGAAGCTAATTTGCCTGACCTGATTTATTTTCTTGCATTATTAAAAAAGTTATCGGGAAATGAAGGTTTCAGTTTCCAACCCTTTTGAGTTCGATAACTAACTCATCTTAGATTTTTATTCTCCTTACAACATATACCAGAATGGTTTAAAATCCAAGTAAAAATTACTTTAGCTGTCATATTAATTAAATAACCCAGGAAAAGTTTTGTACACACACACACACACACACACACACACACACACACACACACACACACACACACACACACACACACACACACACACACACACACACACACACACACACACACACACACTCCTCTTTGTAGAAAGATAGTTTTGTATTTTAGAATCAATAATCGGTGAAAATGTGCTAATATTTTTCTAAAGTTGCGTTATAAGAGCCATCGCAATAAGTAGTCTTCCTGCAACGAATCTACTAATAAATTATAAAATGTTGAAAACGAGTTCTCTTTCATTTTTAGTTTATTTCCCTCAAAGAAATAAATAAACTAATTATTTCAGTTAAATAAATGTTCTCTTATTGATATGTATCATATTTATATGTTCCTCTCATTGATATGGTTGAAAATATCATAATTGATTTTCCCACAAATAGTTTAGGTTAATTTTGATTTTGGTATTTACTATATAAAATTTTGAAAACTATTATCAAAAGTACTATTCTTTTCAGGATCCCAAAACCTGCGTCTAAACAACGTTTGCTCTGTTTTTACTGCTGAATTGGTTACAATTTACAGGAAACTACTACAGGAAATTTCTCGTTCTACTCATCGCACTTTTATCATATATACTGACAGTATGAGGGCTTTGGAAACACTTGCCCATTTCCACAACCATATGTATCCAGTCACTTTAGAAATTTTGTTTAACCTGCGGTTACTGCGCAAAGCAGGGGCTTTAATAAAATTATCTGCTGGGTTCTGGGTCTAATGCTGCAGCTAAATCTTCATCAACATCTCTGTCTCAGGACCTCCTATATTGTGACAATAAAAAGTCACTTGTTTATCGACTCTTTACTGCTTGGCAAGAATCTTGGAATCAGCAGATCCAGAACAAACTGCATTCAATAAAACCCATATTGGCTTGTGGCGTGTTCTATCTATACGAGAGGTAGATGCTAACTTGACTTGCCACTGTATAGGTCATAGTCCTTTCCCTCATCATCATCAAATTTTTGGTGATAAAGCGCCAATTTGTCCCACGTGTCATGTGAATTTTAGTGTGAAACACATCTTTGTTGAATGTCCTTCTCTGATCATCATCGTTATTGCCGATTTAAGTCAAATTCTTTTTACCTAAAAGACTTGATTGCTGAGAAACAAAATCCAAATGTTTTTACATTTTAAAAATAAATAGAGGTATTGATGAGTATTTAACATTTTTTTCTTGGTTAATATTTGCTAATCGCATGAGTTTAGTGTTTTAAAATCTATCATTTTTCATTTAAGGTATTCGACTACTTTAAAAACACTGATTATTGACCACATTGGGGATTTTTTTAAAACTTCTTATTATTTCTTGTATTTCAGACATTTCTCTTACCCAAACAATTTCTCTTTTCTAAGAACAGGTAAGTCTGAAATATCATCCAGGGTCACATATTTTTCAACTAAAATTTGTCTTTTCCTTTCATTTTCTCAAAACTTTAAATTTCATAAAATTCTCCACTGTTAACAGGGTATCCCCAAAACTAATAGAGGTATTTATATAAAGATGTCAGCGTGTGTTTTAAATCATATGGGCAATGAAATGAACCAAAAGTTTTGTTGTTGGTGAAATACTTTTTCATTTATAGGTGTTTTTAGAAAAACTGAGTTGTGAATTTATGGTAAAAATGCATATATACGTTTATTTGTATTCATAACTTCTTTGCACCTGAAATTATTTCCAAGATTTGATTCATTTCATTCATCATTATATTCTATAACTTGCATACAAAGTAAAATAGGATTGCTGTAACACAATTTTATGTAGAATGTTAACCTTTTCTGTTAAATTGTATTAAAATTTACTGCAAATTTTCCCATTTCTCAAAATATATTATATTTCCACATAATTGTTTTTGTATTTATAGTGCTTATCATTGACAATACATCTAAAAACCATAAATAGTTTCTAAAAAATCCAATTTTCAAACTTTTTCCTTTGAACGTTGTAGGATACCTTAAATGGTTTCTACATTTTTCTTTTAATTCAACAAAAGTCTGGCGCAGCTTAGCCAAGAATGGCTCTTGTGCCAGTAAATCACAAAAACCAAATCAACCAACCCAAAACTAGCACTTTTCGACGATTGTACTTCGTTAAGGGATGTTACACAGAAATTTGAGCAGTTCTTAGACCTCCTAATTCCTCAAATAATTTGAATTAACTTTATTGCTAAATGTAAGCATCTTCTCCTTTTCTCTTACTCCCTTTTTGGAAGAATGTGAAATAGTTCAAACAATCTCGTAATCCCGGAAAAAATAGTAAATTAATTATTTTCAAATTCAAAAGCTATTTATTTAATAACACTATTACCATAATCTATTTCTATTGCTTTTTGGTTGGAGTAGTACTTAATCATGATAATTCTCTGGTATATATTCTTACCCCCTGCAAAATATTTTTATGGGGACTCAAAACGATACCATAGAGTGATAAACAGGATGATCAGATATTGAAAATTCGTTTTAGTTACCTTAACAGCTCAGATATGTATTGTCAAGAGCTAAATATCATTTAAATTAAAAAATGGTAACTATGCTTACCACTGCCCGTTCACGATGTAAGCGATACATTAAGAAAGACATTTCACAGAGACATTAAGTTGCCTCGTTTCTTATCCAATTTTAGCTCCTGGAAAAGTTTTCGGAAATGCAACCCCACTGTGTTGAGTTCCTTTTATCTAATATATGCTTATGTTTAATTCTCATTATTTGTTATTGAATTTGTTTAATTTAAATTCAACATTAATTTATAAATGTTGGTGCAATTTAAATTTCTTAAAACTCAGATTCTTCCTGTTAATGATTTTATATTTTGGCTTTATTTTTGAAATATTTATTATCTCAATGGTATAATTTATGACATTTTGGTTTACTTACTTCTAAACGGATTAACATGTTTAAGATGCTATTAATTAAATTACATCAGATTGGATCGGTTTTATTTATATGCAATGCCCACCTAGCTAGCCTAACAAATCAAAAATGAGTTTCAAACTGTAATGTAAGAGTTATTATTGACATTGATTTTAAAAATAAACAAAACCTATTGATGCAGTAGGATTTCTCAAAACTCAGATTTTTCCTATAAATGATTTTATATTTTGGCTTTATTTTTGATATATTTATTATGTGAATGGTATAATTTATGACATTTTGGTTTACTTCTTAACTGAAAATGTGGTTAAGATGCTATTAATTAAATTACATCAGATTGGATCGGTTTTATTTATATGCAATGCCCACCTAGCTAGCCTAACAAATCAAAAATGAGTTTCAAACTCTAATGTAAGAGATATTATTGACATTGATTTTAAAAATAAACAAAACCTATTGATGCAGTAGGATTTCTCAAAACTCAGATTCTTCCTGTAAATGATTTTATATTTTGGCTTTATTTTTGATATATTTATTATCTGAATGGTATAATTTATGACATTTTGGTTTACTTACTTCTAAACGGATTAACATGGTTAAGATGCTATTAATTAAATTACATCAGATTGGATCGGTTTTATTTATATGCAATGCCCACCTAGCTAACCTAACAAATCAAAAATGAGTTTCAAACTGTAATGTAAGAGCTATTATTGACATTGATTTTAAAAATAAACAAAACCTCTTGATGCAGTAGGATTTCTCAAAACTCAGATTCTTCCTGTAAATAATTTTATATTTTGGCTTTATTTTTGATATATTTATTATGTGAATGGTATAATTTATGACATTTTGGTTTACTTCTTAACTGAAAACGTGGTTAAGATGCTATTAATTAAATTACATCAGATTGGATCGGTTTTATTTATATGCAATGCCCACCTAGCTGGTCTATCAAATCAAAAATGAGTTTCAAAATTTAATCTAAGATACATCACTGAATTTGAATTCCAAACAATTCCATGGTTTTATAATTTAAAAAAAAAATATATATATAAGGCTGCTTTAAATTACCTAAGATTAAAAGGTGAGTATATTTACCATTGTACAGTCGATAAGTTTTTACTCTAAACGCTCAGTGGTAAATATGCTTGACACATTCAGTTTCCCCTGAACAATCTCTGGTGAGATATTGCCGCATAAAGTTTACCTCGAGTTCAGGGGCCAAATGGTCAAATCCAAACCCAGACTTTGCGGGTTCGATGCTAACCATGGCTGTTGTATCTAAAGCATGGATTTTTTGTTTGTTTCCTTAGTTATATCCTTATGTTCTTTAACATTCTAGACTTTTCTTTTTTATGTAAATTAGTTGTTTCTCAAATATTCTGTTCTTGTATAAAAGCTGATACGCACTAGTAGAAGACAACTTTTCGTTCTTATAAAGTTGCAAGTCGCTCTTTTCCTCCAATAAACTTGTTTGCTAGTTTAAAGTTGACCGTGTATTTATCTAAATCTTCCTGACAATATTATTTCAGAAATTAAGTTATAGATCAGCGAAATTATAATGTTTTAGTAGTTAATTTATCATAATTTAATACTTACATCATTAATTTATCATAATTTAGTAATTTTTTATTTGTCAATGCCTATAAAGGGTTAAAAAAGTCCATTTTATTATAACATCAGTTATAACTTATTAAAAATAAGAATAATTATTATTCTTATTGAACTTTGTATCCAGAGTAATTATATGTCAGTAATAATTTGAATTTTTACAACTAAATTGAAGTTTTATTAGGAATAGAATACATACAAAAGTACTTCAATTTTTGCATGATATACATAAATTTACACAAAAATTTATACATTTTTCACTTTGGAAGAATATCATATCCCACAGGGTTTGTCAAATATATATATACAAACTTAAATCAATCTGATTTAATTTGATTCTGGAAGCATATAAATATATGAACACGTAACTAGTACTTGTACAAATGAAACAAAAATTTCACATAAATATTGAATATAAGTCTCTATTAGAAAATGCATCTAAGTTAGACAATTATTTCACAATATATTGGACAATTACCTTTTTATGAATTATTCACAACAATAGTTATTAAATGTATTGATATAAAACTAAATTCATATTTTTTATGCTATTACAATCAATGTATTTTAGTGTCACACCATAATTATAAAAATTACGCTACACTATATTTAAAAAATCCATTATATATCCAATATAAACAAATTAAAGAAATCAATACGCTATCCTGGGGAATTTTAAAATTCGCTTTTTCATTATATGTCATGCCACATGTCTAATTCCAGAAATAAATTGATTCAAATCTTATTCTCATTGTCATAGTTTTCGCTTTATATATGTATATACAGATTGTGAGGAAAAAGTATTCATCTCTCAAAAGTATCATAAAAATTATATATCATCGCCCTATATCATTTGTGAACATGGTATTTCATCAAATGTGGAAAAGGAGCAATTAAAGCTTAAACAAATTACATAAAAAGTAACAAAAAGTACATTAAACCAATTTTATATGTATCTTAACGGTATCGGACGTCTTTTACAATATTGAAAACATAGTTTGGAGATATCAGACAATGCCTTATAGTAATTGATTATCTGTATTGTAAAAGCAAAAAAATGGAATATTCATCTGTCTGTCAAATGTGACTTAAATTAATAGTATTCATCAATTCAATTGTTCTAAGACAATTTTCATTACAATTAGCATACCATTCATCAAATTTATATGAATAAAATGTTAAATTAAAATATACATTTTATCTATAGTAAAAATATATTTTAATATAGATATGTATATTTTTTAGACATAAATTAAAAAATATCTGAATACATAGAAATAATGATAAAGATTAATTGTAGTTGTGATAAAGCAAATGTATACAATTCGGAATTTCCATGTCAGTTGATTTGATGATACATTAATTGTAAGACGCGAAGAAACAAATTTCTTCGCAAGAATTTTATTTGGAAAGAGAAAAGGAAAGAAAAAAAAAAGGTTTCTTATTGACATACTATTTATAATAACCAAGTTCTAATTCATATATAAGGGTTACCCAAACGAAAAATGGACATTTGAGATAGTGTTAGAATGATTTCAGCTATAGCAGTGTCACCAAACAGGGATATAAAGGGCTGTACGAGGTACGCACTGCATTCGGAATTTAACAGTTAAGACTGTTCATTTTAGAGATATTAATCGACAGAAAAGTCATGCTTCCGTATGCGTGCTTGAATGCGTCCGTATTGAAATAAAGAGCAACAGTATGGTGTCTGATTCTTCAGTTGCCACGGACCAAGGTTGATTGATTTCTTGTAACACAGGAGTATCATCATTTTAAAGCAATACTGCTGTACTCTGACAAAACTATTGAAAGCAATCAAAAGCAAACGGTCAGGTCTTCAAGCATAACACGTGATCTTTCGCCATGACAATGCCCGCCCTCCACATGAAATTCAGACAACCTTAAATAAACTTTGTTGGGAAGTGCTGAAACAGACAGTGTTGAACAAACTATCATACAGTCCGGATTTGTCACCCTGTGATTAACACATAATTGGGCCATTTAAGAGAGAATACCAGGCCACAAGTTTAATTTCGGTCAATGAAGTGAAGGAAGATGTGCAGGATTTTCCCAAAAATCAACCATAATCTTCCTACAGCAAAGGCTATTCTTTATACGCTATATTAACGTCCCGCTGTAAAGCAACGCTAGGGCTATTTTGGGCCGGACCTCTTCATTTTCAACCACTGTTAGATCACGAGGAAGATACATGAACTGACACCCCCGTCTCTACACCACATCACGCCAACGGAAGGACGTTTGGCCTGATAAATTTAAAGTGCAAGAGGCTCCCTCACACGACGGTTTTTCGGTGGAATCGAGTCTCGAACATGAAACCCTTCGGTTCCGAAGCCGATACTTTACCACCAGCACACCACGGCCCGACAGCAAAGGCAAAGACCTGCTACCTAAATAATGGGACCTGCGTTACAACGCCCATTTCAATTTCTTTTGATTTCTAATGAAGATATTCTTTTCATTCAACTAGTCTCCTTTTCATTTGGGCAATCCTTATATTATTAGAGTCACAAGACAAAAAGCAACCGCATACGTTCTCTAACTACACTCTTACTTTGTGATGTATCACCATATTCTTTAAATCTTCTTACCATAATTAAATTGACTAAGCGCTAACGTCATGTATGTTGTAAGCATGAATATGATCTGTTTTTCATAAACAATATCAATTGTGATATCTCTTGGAATGATATAATTTTTTTTCTTCAAATAACACAAATAGTACTTTCCAGTATAAAACATAAAAATAAAGAGTTAATACTTTGGAATTCTGTTATTTTTTGGCGAAATTTATAGGCGTCCTTTTGTGCGCGATCGATATTTTATTGCCATTTCATTTTTGAATCGAATGAACTGCTTCCTGTTGATGATGTTCTGCCTTTCTCGCCAAGCACCTCGCCCTCTTTTATTCTGGATGCCTCGGTGGATGGCGAAAGCTGGATTCAGGACCCACAATTCGAAGCCAGCAAGATGCATTTCGAAAACCTGGAATTGTATTAAAAAACAAGAGATCAGATTTGAGAATGGTAAATAAGAATCAATATATGTATAAGATCTTATTCCCTAACATCATATTTTAATGAATAAAATCAATTTCATGAATGAATCTGTGATTTAAATGTCAAGAAAATTTGTTAAGAGTGGCGTTATGATAGTCAAGTTTTGTATTGAAAAATACCATAAAAATTATCTTTTTCTCAGATAAAGGAATATATGAGTATGCGTGATAAGGACACACTCATATTTTAAAAATTTATAATCGAAAATATTAACAATCAGAACGAACATTAAAACAGTCAAAATACTTGCTAAATGCGTAATTATAATTAAAGGTTGCGGTTTAAATCGTAAGACAGTATGATGCTTGTAATAATGCCGGATTCCCATTCGACTAATTATAAGATGAACTAGTAGGTAGCGCATGCTTAGAAATGGATTAATTTATGTTTGCCATAATTTCATAAGACAGATTAAGACATTCCATTTTTATAACTTGCCGTTTGGAGTACCTGAAGTTTTCTTTTTCATTTAGTATCGGATTAAAGTGATGGATATTTAACCCAAAGAAGCATGGTGAAAGTAAAAAAAAGGTCAGCATACCTAAATTTGAAAAACTGTTGAAAAAAAAAATAGATGTGCGTATATGTGAAAAAATAACACATATACACACAATTTCGCATCAGAAAGAAAAAAAAAGATAAAAATGTTGGAATTAATCTATGATAAGCGATGCCGAAAAAAAAAAAAGCGCCAAATTACTTAAACGTAAGAAAAAAACTATATAATATGGCAACACGTTGCTGTCTCGACGGGACAATTAATTGACATGTATCGAACAGCGTTTTTCAGATTTTCTAAGCATGCGTTGCCTATTGATAGGCCGATTGCAACCCGGAATAGCAATTGCTTGTCATGTTATGAAAGCAATATACCACTCGATATTGGCGTTATGATCGGGAATCGTTACAAAGATATTTTTGTAACGAATTATGTGAAAAATTCGCTTAATTGGTGAACCACATGATGCAATTGAAAAATATAATTATAACACAGCAATGCTAGTTGATACTGCTTAGATTATCTAGATAGCAGCGCATGAATGTTTCTAGCATAATCGTACGTTGCTATTAGTTGGTACTTTACTTTTTTGTCCTGGGATATATTGCAAAATCAACATTTGTTCTCGTTCATGTTATTTCAGAAAGAAAAGCTAGAAAAGCAAATGATGCATTAAATTGAAACGTATGCTTGAATGTTTAGGAAACAATGGAGATATTTTTTTGATGGATATCAAATGCTTCGTACTAATTCAGTTTTGGAATCCATTCTATATTCTTTAGGATAAAAAAAAATCACATGTTTTTACTGACAGCATACAATGAGACGAGTTTGCATTTATTATGCGGTTATAAATAAACATTAATTGACATTTTCTGTTTAAAATATGAAAATAATTTAAACATAATATTTTATTCAACCTCTTCATAGCCACATTTTAAAAGTGATAATATGATTCAATGTTTTCTGATTAATATCTTTACTTTTTATTAGTTATAATTTTGTGAAAAAAACTTGATTTTAATAGATTTTACTTCTTTTTATTTCTGAATACTTTTAGTTCAAAGAAAAATAAAATGTAATCATATTTTTGAAGAAGATAATCCTTCACATCCTTTTATTTTGCGTTTTGTATCTTTTATTTTGCATTTTGTGCCTCTTATTTAGTGTTTTGTATCTTTCATTTTACGTTTTGTATCTTTTATTTTGTGTTTTGTATCTTTTATTTTGAGTTTTGAACCTTTTATTTTGCGTTTTGTACCTTTTTTTGCATTTTTTACCCTTTATTTTGCGTTTTGTACCTTTTGTTTTGCATTTTGTATCTTTTATTTTTCGTTTTGTGCGTTTTATTTTGCGTTTTGTATCTTTTATTTTGTTTACTTAACCGAACATTCTCTTAAATTACAGCATTTATTTATTAACTAAAACTCTTGTGAATGTATTGATGCCAGTCTATGCATATAAAAATATTCAAACTCATACCAATCAAAGAGTTGAAAGCTGTATCTAAATTGAAACATAAAATTTTCCAGTCACTTTTCACTAGAAGCTTATTAGTTTATTTAATAAACATTGTTTTCTGAAAAATTAAAGTAATTGCTCAGAAACATCAAATAATGCCTAACTAATGTCGCATTTTGGAGATAATTTTTATGCTGAAGAGATTTAACTCAATGTAACTCAAGAAGAGGCGGCCGTCCAAGCACTTTATCGTAATTAAAGCTGAAAAAAAAAAAAATGCCAAAAGAGGAACTCCACGTGAAGTATTGGAGAACTCGATGAGCGTTGCGTGAAATTATTTTTCCTCGTTATTTTAAAATGCTTGACACGTTTTCGATTAAATTAATAACTCCGTGCTCGAGTCACTGAAGAGCTTACAAATGGTTTTAAAGCAAGTTGCGGCTTTTGTGTAATTACCGCGAGTAAAATCTGAGTTAATCTGTTGCGGCATTAATTATGAAAAATGTTTAATAGTTAAATGTTTTTGAATTAGTATACTCTACTCAAAAATTTATATCCACTTTATCGTTATTTTTATATTTTATCATTAAAGTATAAATAATTGATTAAAGGATTAATTACAACTTTTTGTTTGTTTTATTTTTATCATGAGAAAGGAGGTTTTTAATAAAGAAATTTCAGTTAGGATATTTTTTTTTCTTTCTGAATTGTCATTAACGTGAATTTCGACTTTGGATACAAAAATTATTCTTCCAGTGTTTCCATAGGCATTTATTTAGATTTACATAAAATTTGATAAAATTTCAACATTAAATATAAAAGTTATTCTTCCAGCGCTTCCATAGGCATTCATTTCAATTTACACAAAACTTGATTAAATATATAAAAATTCATACTAATTAAGATTAAGATAAATCGGAAATGTGGAGAATTTAGGATATTTTTAATAATAATTAAAATGAACTTTTGTGTAAAATTAAGTGTAAAAATAATTTAGTGTGTGTAATAATAATTTGTGTAAAAATAATTTAGTAATTTTCAATGGACAATATTCAATGGACAAATTTAGCAAAATATATTTCTGAACTAAGATCAAAACAATAAATTTTAGTTAATTTCTTAGACAGGTAACTGTAAACGGAATATTCATTAAATGATTTAAAATTGATAGAAAAAAATTTATTACGTCAGTAAAAAAAAAAAAATGCGTTTCAATTGTATTAGTTAAAAATATTAAAGTAAAAAATTACATTTTGCAAGATTAGTGTCATTATATTTAAATATACGAGTAGAAATGCGGATTATAATTAACACATTCGCGAATAAAGCTAAATATTTTAAACTCAATGAATAATTACTTTAAAATTATCGGTCATAAATTAAGAATGACTCAAGAAATAAGTAATAAAAATGTTAATTAATGCAAATGAGAATATAGGGGATTTTTTCCATAATATGTAATTGCATTTGTTTCTGAATATTTATATCTTTTAAATTCAAAGAATTGCATATGAGAGATATTTTACTAATTACCTATATCAAAGACGTGTGTATGAAAGTAGTATGCAACATTAATAGAAGAATTTTTTTACAAATTTTTCTTTTTCTTCAGTGAAATGAAATAAACTGAAAATTATTTGTTTCCTCTAAAGGAATCAATCATTTTTTAGTACTATAAACATTCGATAAAATGGTGGAATGATTTTAAAACTAGTTTTTCCCCAAAATCATTTTGAACCATAAAATAATATCATTTCAACTTTTTCGTCTGCTGCCTCAGAAACGCATTTTAAATTTTTAACTTCATAAAAAATCTGAAGAAAAAACGTCTGTGAGTTTTTGAGTTTTTTTTTCTTTGTCGATTAGATTAAAAATTACTATTTTGCTTTTCCGATCACATTAGAGCTCACACTTTCCAAGTATGTTTCTTGTGTCAATGTCATGTCCATAAATAAACTGATTAAAAAGCTGACATTCTGACAAATTCGATTTTGATACAGATCAACAATTTTGATGATAAAAATCATATATCAAATTTCTCAAGTGCATTGCATGATCAGTTATTATTCACATATATATACATGAAGAAATGTTTCCTATTAATGAATTCACTCCAAAATTTTAAGCAGGTTAACGCCCGCATCCTGGCATAGGGGTAGGGTGTCTTCCCCGTGATTTGGGTGTCCCAGGTTCGCGTCCCGGTTCGGGCATGGTAGTTTCGTGTTCTCTCAGTGCGATGTATGAATGTGCCCCCTGTAAAAAGGAGTTGTGGTGGCGACATTTTATAAGGTAAGTGTCATTATATTTAAATATGCGAGAATACATGAGGATTACAATTTACACATTCGCTAATAAAGCTAAATATTTTAAGCACAATGTGTAATTACTTTAAAAGTATCGGTCATAAATTAAGAATGATTCAAGAAACCTTCACCTTCATTTGAGCTAGAAGTCAGACTTCTGCCCTCTGGGTGCTCAGGGGTCTTTACCCTCAGAAGCTACTGCACCCCCTTTCCGTGGAAACACGGACAGTGCATCATCATAATCAAGTAGGTTAACAATTTCAGTGTAATGACCGCAAACAAAATTTGATTGGCCGAATTCTATCCTTTTTTTTTTCTTCAGAAAGATGGATATCAGTTCCATAAGCTTCTCAGGCATAAAAAAGTGAGCTTGATTAAAATCTCAATGTCAAGGTTTTTGAAGCAATTACAGTATTTTTTTTTTCGCTTTCGAAATTGGTGAAAAAACTAGTGAAAATATGAATGAATAGTGAGAAAATTCTATCTTCTTTTCTTTTTATTTATAAAATGTCTAAAAATGATAAAATATTCTCAAGCAGAACTCATTTTTTTCTCTGTTTGAAAAGACATTTTCCGATTTCTAGACATTTCTATATACATAATCAATATAAGTCGCTGAATCCTTATTTTAAGACTTATCTTTGTTTGAAATGACTTTCTCCATGATCTAATCAATATATTTTGATGATATGATCGATAGATTCTTGGAAAATAACATCGTCCAGGATTGCGTGCTTCAAACTTTCTTCTTCGATCACTTTTAACGAAAACACATCTAAGAATGGATAAAAAATATATATACCGAGTGAGATCGTTAAACAGCGTTAAGTGATATCGAGCTCTTAGCTCATTTATTTTCAGTAGAAACGTCCATTTCAAAAACAGGACGCAAATGCCGAAATTCTGGTGACAGGAAAAACAGCTTAAATATAGAAATGAGAATATATCGATTGAGAATGAAGAAAAAATCGATTGAAAATGTAATTTTTCTCCATTTTGACAGAACGGCGTTCCTTTAATTTCGTGCCTTGATCGAACACGAAAGCCTATATCCGATTCACAAATATTTTTTTAGTAAAAATATCAATATTCATGATAATAATAAAAATAAGACTTTGATGTCATTCAATGCCACTATACTGGGAAACAGCATTAACAGTTTCAGGTAGGCATAAATGAAATAAGCACTTCTAAAATAATACTGAAAATTGTTGGAGAGCATCTATATAAATAAAAATGAATGTTTGTCTATAAGTCTCTTATGCGCTGCCTTGCCGCTCATCCGATTCTAATAAAACTTCAACAGCCCATTGCTTGCAGTTACGCGAAGGTTATAGGCATAATAAAATCCTCTAAAGTATAAAATATATTTTCCGATCTATTAACCATGGATTAACCACCAAATAACTCGCCAAGGAGACAACAGATTCAATAAAGATGCTAAATTCAAGTTAGACGTTAATATTTCATAAATGCTGTACGTAAATGCAATATAAATCTTTTTCTGAGGTAATAGCTTTATTAGAGAGTGGGCGAGAGTGTTTTAGGGGAACCAATTCTATAGGTTTGAAATTTTAACTAAACATTTAACAAATTTTTTTCATTTTTTGAAGTAACTTCCGAAAACATTAAAGTACAAATAATTTTGTACCATCTTAGTTTCAAAAATTTATCTTTTCAACTATATTAAAGATTTTATGGTATAAATATATTTTTCATGTTAAATCAATTTTAAAAGAAAATATTTTAATCGTATTTTCTAACATTAAACTTGAGAAT
>JAPMOQ010042969.1:2388500-2403029 GCA_026543055.1 Argiope trifasciata
ATCTTAATTTAAATACGATCTCTTAATTTAAAATAGCCCACGTGTTGCTTAGAAACGGGATGTTAATATAACTAAAGTAAACTAAACAAACACTCAATTAAAAAAAACACAACGCAATCAAACACAATTTTTAAAAAAGAAGTTCACTAAAAGTAATTCTTTTACATGATTCTCAAATTCAGTTTTGTTAAACACGGTTAGAATTTCATCAGATTGCTTTGACACTTCATCTATGTATATTACATAAGAAGTTAAATTTATTTTTACATTTTTAATATTGAAGTTCTGCATTTCTATAATATTTTATTCCATCATTGCTGTAATTTAACATTTGCTATACTTATAAAATACTCAGATGGAATTTCTAAATACTTAATAACTTCAGTTTTCTGACTTTGTATTTTTTCTTTATTTATTTACATATTTTTAATATTTTGCTCAATATTCTCTGCACCTCTTTGGAATTCGTCTCTCAGACTGAAATTTCAGAAAATTTGGTAAGTCACTTTAATTTAAAGCCACTTTTAATAAGAAAATCTTGAGTGGTCACTTTATAGATACAATCTCTCAATTTTTTAAAAAGTAGAAACTAGCCGAAATTGATCTCTATAAATTAGATAACAATTTAAATTTTTATTATTGAAGTTTGAACCCCACCAATATTTCATATTATCATTCATATGATTAAATATAAAATACACACATATAAAGGAAGATACTATTCATAAGAAGAACATTATCTTTCATGTTTTTTGTTTAATTCTTAATAAAGAAGTCATTGAAAACTACTTTATTAAGAATTAAGCAAAATATTTAAAAATACTCAAATGGAACTTTAAAAAACTCTTAATAGTTTCAGTTTTCTAACTTTTATTCATTTATTTATATAGTTTTCATATTTTGCTCAAAACTTTCTGCACTTCATTGAAATTCGTCTCTCAGACAGAAATTCAGAAAATTTGGTAAGTCTCTTTAATTTAAATCCACTTTTAATAAGCAAATCTTGAGTGGTCACTTTATACATACAGTTTCTCAATTTTTTAAAAAAAGTAAAAACTCACTGAAATTGATCTCTTAAAAATTAGATAAGAATTTAAATTTTTATCATTGAAGTTTGCATTCCATCAATATTTTATATTATCATTCGTATGAATAAATATAAAATACACACAGATAAAGGAAGATACTATTCATAGGCAGAGCATTTTTTTTTTAATTTTTAGCATAGAAGTTTGCATTCCACCAATATTATATATTATCATTCATATGTTCAAATATAAAATACACACATATAAAGGAAGATACTATTTATAGGAAGAGCATTATCTTTTTTAAAGTTTTAGTATTGAAGTTGCATTCCACCAATATTTTATACTATGACATATGATTAAATATAAAATATGCACAGATTAAGTAAAATTATATTCATTGGCAGGGCATTATCTTTTTAAAATTTTTAGCGTTGAATTTTGCATTCCACCAATATTTTATATTATCATTCTTATGATTAAATATAAAATACACACAAATAAAGGAAGATACAATTCATAGGAAGAACATCATCTTTTTTTTACAATCATTGAATACTACTTTATTAAGAACTAAACAAAATATTCCTAGCATTACCATTTCAAGAGTCTACTTTCATTAAATATTCCGAAAAAACCACTTTTATAATCGAATATACCACATAAAAACTAACAATAAAGGAATCATTTACATAGGCAGGACACTATTCTTTTTCTCTCTAGGCACACTTCGTCAACAGCCGGTCTGCCTATAAAAATCCACTTCATATATCAAGCGGGCTGCCGACAGTTTGTCACGCAATCTCGTGAACGCTCACCGCTTCGTGGCCAAGGGAGCGTGTCCGGCGTGGGGTGTGTCACGCATCACAGCCTCCTGGACAATGAACGGACTCTGGAATCGTCTATCATCCGGCAACGTTTCCCGTTTTTTTTTTTTGATATCGCACTGATCCGGTGCCTACAAACGTTACATTCACCCACGTGGAATTTCTATTGATTTATGGGTAATTTTTTTGGTTCCTCCTCTTGAGGTTGGAGGGCGGAGTCAAATTGCGTACGATCGTGTGTTAGGTGATACGTGTTTCATGCAAATGGAGATGAAATTCCACGCTCGTGTGGCTGTAGGGGGATTCGAATAATTGTTCAGGTGTAATGAGTGAACATGGGAAAGGTAAAGCCGAAAATAGGAGTTAATCATTTAATGGTAAAAAAGAAGCAACTCATTACGTAATTATGAGCAATGAGGTAGTGACCAAAGGTTTGATTTGATCCATTTTCATTATATGAATGAGGTTTTAGATTAATCAATATAAATTGATATCAAATTTAACCGCATTAAAGATTAGACTCATTTGAAATCGAAAATTTCGATTTTCGAATAGGTTTATTTATTAGCTTAAAATTGTGATAGATGGAAAAATATCAATAGACTTGTGTCAATGATTTTAAAATTTTTTTTCCAAAAAAGTATCAGTTTTAAGAAAGAATAATTCATATATCGATCAAAAATTTTTAAGAGTTATTTTCTTCTTTGTAACACTATTTAAGCGAAATTTCAAAAATTTCTCTCAAATTTGAAAAAAAAAAAAGGAAAATGTATATACATATATATTTTCAAACCTGCAAGTTTTTACAATTTATTGCTGTCTTAATTCAATCCATCAAAACCTTTGACAGTTTATTGTTTAGATTTCTCTAAATACATAGATATTTTTATTTAATTTTCTATTCAGATTAATGGATTTTTTATTCAATTCCTACTTTTAGTTCACACTCTCGCTATATATGTTTATATATCTTGTTCAAATTTTTAATCGTTAATAAAATACTTTTTAATCAGTCACTCGAGTTCAAATTCATTTTTTAAAACATGTAGTGGGTGGCACTTGATGTTAATACAGCTTCTGAATTTTGAATATTAATTAATTCATTAAATTTAATTAATTTTTAATATTTTGAACAGAGTTTTAGCAGTTTATAGTTAAATTTGAATTCAGCAGGCAGTAGCAGAATCAATAAAGGATTTCAGTCTTTTTCTCGTGAAGATGAAAATTGGGATTTCAATTCTTTCAAAAATTAATAATTTTTTGATATTATATAATATTTGAATAATTATTTAATAAAAAGTGACTAAAATAAAAAAAATTCTTTATTGACATAAGTAGGAATTGAAATTTTTTTAAAAATTCAACTTTTTTAAATATTACTTGTTTAAAATTGAAAAGAAAAATATAAATATAACTATATATAATATTTTGAACAAAGTATTCTTCATTCAAAGTATTAATTGGTTACATTAAATATGGAGACTCCTTTTTTGAACTAACGAATTAGGATTATATTTATTTATTTTAAGCACGTAGTGTTTCAATTATATTAAAATTTGCAATTATTTCTCCTTAATGAATTACAATGAATCCTGATTATTATATAATTTTATTATTACATTAGTTTAAGAAGTTTTCTTCATTATTATAGCAATGATTTTTTACTGTGATTTAAAAATATATCTAAAGATTATTCAATATATATATATATATTTTTTTTAGAAATATGGATTCTTAGTTGAAACTGATCATAAGCATTTGATAATAAGATGAATGAATTATGTTACCTTGGTTTTCGTATGATTAAACAGTTTTTCGTGATTTAAGAACACGAACTACAAGACAACTGGTTAAACATCCTTGTACATGAAATGGACCATTATCGCCTTTTAAATATCACATGCATTCGTATATTTCGAAATAGTACATTGCAAATAGTGAATTTTTTACAGATTACGTTGGCATATATAAATCGCCAATGCCCGAAATAAATTATGTTAATAAATTGCAAAATATTCATTAGTTTTTAGTTTTTTTATTAGTTTTTAGTTCTAACTTATTTACGATTTTCAGTATTTATTAGAAAAAAATATTGCTGTGTTACTTACTGAATTACTTACTGTGTACTGAATTACTGTGTTACTTAATGAATTCCTGTGTTACTTACTGAATTACTTACTGTGTTACTTACTGTGTTTCTTACTGAATTACTTACTGTGTTACTGAATTATTTACTGTGTTACTTACTGAATTACTTACTGTGTTACTTACTGAATTGTTTTTTTTATGTACAGAAAAGTACTGCATGCATTAACTCATTGACGGAAAGACTCGTGTTGTGTTCAAAAGCAGCTATTTAATATTTGAACAAATATTGTTTTTTACAATTTTCAAATTTTATAAAATAAATTAATATTTTTGAACTGAAGAATAGTTTTTTTTTATATTGTCAAATATTATTTTTAGCTACTGTTTGTAAAGCAGTTGAAAATGGTATTAAATAATTAAATTTAAAAATATCATTTTTGAAATTTTTTTTAGTTTCATGTTTTTAAAAATTGTGTAGTATTTTTCTATATTCGCTTAATTTATATAAACACATTTGATAATATATATAAAAATTTAAATATTAATTCTTTTAAGAAATTTTGATTTAAAAAAAAAAATTTTGTTAAATGTTAATTATTTAGTATAAGTGCGAAACAATATACGCAAGTTATATTAAAAACCAGGTAAATTCATCAATTTTCCGAATTCTAAATTAGTATAATTCAAAATACGATATAATAATTATGTATATATATACAGCTTAAAAAAACAACCCCCAAAAAATTTTAAAACGTTGAATGGAAAAAGAATAAAGAAAAATTAGATAAAATATTTAATTATAACGTAATCAGGTCTTTTCAGGAGACTTTATAGAAAAGGATTTATAAGATGATTTTTTTATTGCTGATTTCTTAGACAATACATCATGAAATCCTTTATAAAAAATTTTTTCTAAAGGCGTAACTAAAGTTTTTTGAAGGATCCATTAAGGTTTTAGATATAGTATTAGAGAAAAAAATAGAAGAAAAAAACTCTAAACGTAATTCTAAAAAAAATTATCGGGAAAGACAAAACAAAACAATCACCTCTCCCTTTATGATTTATATTAAAAAAAGTAATAAATAAAACTAAAGGTCGGTGGGAAAAACACTCATTTTCAAAAGTACTCCATTTTAGAAATCAATAACTCAGTAAATGAAAAAAATGGAAGAAATTGAATTATGTTAGAAAATTACTGTATTTTTTCACTTTATATATATATTTCAGAATAGTTCTTTTTCAGCTCTTCGGATATATTTTTGTATTGCATTTCTGTCACTAAATTTAGCAAACGCCATTGATCACACAAAAATTACTTAAATTTCCTCAAAAAACGTTCTTGCAGTTTTGAACATGTTCATTAGTACAGAAAACTTTTATATGGAAACTTCAACATGATAAAACATCAATTTATAGATTTTTTCAAAAATCGTATTAATTCAATTAAGAAGATTTCTAAATTGTATTAAATTGCTTTATATTAAATAAATTTTTTGAAAGAGATGAATTTGCAACATATAATTTCTTTGTTTGCATTTTGCTCTTTTTGCGTGCACTGAATAAATTCGCATTTACTTTATAATATTGTTTGTAATTTTTATCTAATCTCGATTAGTACAATTATTATGAGTACAATTAATTCTTTTATTCATTTAACAGAATCTCGTTGACTAACACAGATAAATAAATACAGTTTAGCTGAAAATTTATAAACTATATTTACATTTAAAAATATTTCAAACTAATTTGGTTAAAATTCTATCTGCAGATACGGATGGTGAAAATAATAACAAATGTCTGTAAAAATATTTTCGTAATTTTTTTTAATTTTTATTAATGATATTTATGTAATTTTTAACACTGATTCCAAAAATAATGTGTGTTTTTTACTAACTCATAACATTTTTATATAAAAAAGGTCGTGGCTTCGGAACCGGAAGGTTTCAGGTTCGAGACTCGATTCCACCGCAGAACCATCGTGTAAGGGCGTCTCTTGCACGTTAAATCTGTCAGGCCAAACGTCCTCCCGCTGGTTTGGTGTGATGTAGTGTGGAGAGGGAGGTGCCAGCTCAGATGTCGCCCACGTCATCTGACAGTGGTTCAAAATGACGAGGTCCATCTCAAATATAGTTTTAGTGTTGCTTCAAAACGGGATATTAATATAACTAAACTAAACTTCAGAAAATATTCATATTTTGGGGGAACGAAATCAAAATATTTTGACATTTTTATTCTATAGTATTATAAATATGTGATTTGCATTTATTTATATCATAAATGATAAAGAGTTCATGAAAGAAAATAATATTAAATAATTCTTTTTCACAAATCCTTTTTTCGCTTTGCTTCTGACAAAGTAGTGAAGGACCGTCCTTTTCAATATTCAGCAACAGTCCGATATTCCTTATTCTCTGATATCATTTCTTTATCTACTAAATGCCTTCTGAAATCATTCATTAAGAAAGAGGGAGCTGACTCAAATTTGTCACAAAACGATCCTCTTTAGATTCAAAACACTATGTTAATACCATAACAACGGAAGACATGTAGCTAATCAGGTAGTGAGGCATCAGTATTCCATAAAATTTTATTAGATAAAATAATATCTTTTTGAGAATTTTTAAAAATTTAATTTTAATAGTTCACTTATAGTATGTAAAACTTCGGAGATTTTTTTTATTAAATATGTATGGTATCGAATTGTTTTGTGACTAAAAATGGAGATGGATTTTGAAGGCGATGCACCTTTGATTATCTTTTCAAGAATATAACGGTTTTTGAATTTTTAATGTAATTGAAAATTTAAAAAGAACATTAGAACATACTCGAGATATTTTTCGTAGTTTGATAAACTTAATGTATCAAAATACTTCAGGCATGTTTGAAATTTTATTGCCCACTAATTGCCTCCGGTGATCTGTTGGTTTACTGGGACTGTTGGTCATATTTGATTTCAAATAAAATAAAATTCCATGACTTCTCCAATCTATTCTACATTAAAACCATTTACGTTTAATCAACCATCAGTCAATGATATTTTTATTTTCTTATTTAAAAAAATATTGATAAATATGGCATTAAATTTTTCAGAAAAAGTAATTTATTTAATTTTGAAAACTACATTAAAATTCACAATTTCAAATTTAGTTATTAAAATTTTAACTTTTCCAGGATTTATTTGTATTACAGTGGATTTATTTATATTATACAGGATTTATTATTATTATATTATTATTATAGTGTAATCAATTTGCTACTATATAATTCAAAATTTTTTTATGAAATTTTGGTGACACTTATATGACCAAATCCCTTATTTTGGTTCGAAATTCTAATTTTCACATATCCATTTATAAACAGGAAAATTTTATTAATAAAGAGGAAAAAAAAGAAGGTAGGGAGGATTTAAAAGAATTATTCAATGATATATATATGATTTCTTACTTAGAGGAATTTTATTTAAATATTTTGAACAGAAAAATGAAATTCAATATTTAAAAAAACTTCAAGTTCAGATTTTCCATCAAACATTGTATTAAATTACTATACTAAGAGGTGCAACAAGTTGATTGATTCCGTCGTCACGTGTCACTAATATAGTAAGAATATGAAAAATTTATCATCATATAACTTTTATCAAGGTAAAAGAAATAACATAAAAAACATTTAATGCTCATGATGCGTGAAAAAATTGCTGAGATTATTTTTGGATTTTATCTTTGTAGACTTCGATTGATTGAAGATTGTTCCGTTCTCTTATTATCCAAGAAGAATTTCAATAAATAATTTTTCAGTATCTGCATATTACTCATGTTTTAATTTAAAAGCTAAAACTTTTATTGATTTCATTTTTTCCGAAAATTTTAACGAAATAATGCTTTATTCTAAAATATCAAGGCCATTGATAGAAAAAAAATGAATTGATGTTTAAGAAAAACGAATTTTTTATTGCCACAAGCAAGAATTTTAAATTCTGATGAGAATTCTTTGAAACTAGATACTAGTAATTCCATTATTTCCATAATACGTAAATGTAAATTGCACTTGCTAATGTTTAAAGCGTGTTTCAGAAAATGGGCTTAATTGTTTTTGCAGCAATTTATATTGTTATATTTTTTTAAATTTATATTAATAAAAACTTTTAATACATTAATTTATTTTTAAATTTGTTCTAATTGCAACAAACCATCGGATATGAAATTGTAGAAAATCATAAAAGTTAATTACAATAGCAGACTCAAGTAAACATAAAATTGAAATTAAATATGTACTTTTAAGATTTTAATCAATCATTTCATGCATATAAAAGAGCTGAAGTATAAAAATGGCACCAATTACTGTTATAATATCTTTAAATATTATCAACATAAATACGGTAATTTTCTTAAATTTGAAGTCATTGATATATTTTAACCTATCTTATTTTATGCACACATCTTTTAAAGGAAAAATCTCTTCGAAGAATTATCTTGAAAAAAGTTATTATGTAAATGAAAATTTCAGCATTACTCGGCAAGAAAAATAAATTTTATCTCTTTTTCGTGCTTAATACCGCCAAACTTATGAAAATGGTCTGATAATTCTCATCCTACATTAATCCTCTTCCATCAGAGGGATGAAATTTTGTTTATGAACAAAACACCAAATTTATATATTTCTGTCAAATTTCGAATGAAATCTATTTAAAGGAACTCTGTTTATCCGGATTACTGAGTACAGAAATACTCTATAACTACAAACTTTAAAAAGTTAAAAAGAGAAAATTTGGTACACTGGTCTAGTATCTAAATTGTAGATATGTATCAAATTTTAAATCAAATTCATCTAAGTATTTCCCATTAGTCGTTCTGTATGTGTACGTGCATACGCGGTGACTCAAAAACACAACAATTTAAATATATTAAATTTGGAATGCGTTTTCGTTGCAGTTGTGATTCTGTGAAAATTTTTGTTTCCAAACATTTGAAAAAAATAAATACTTTGTCTTTCAAACGAAACGTTTTCATCAAATGAATCGAATTATTTTTTTATTCCTATACATTCTTTATTTTTTAAATATAACTTTATTTGGATTTAAAAAAAACATTAAGTTTTCAGGTTGTGAGAGTCAATAGGCTTTATTGATTTTTCAACAAATAGGATTCTTCACATAATATTGAATTCTTTTAAACATATAGCTCCAATACCGCTTAATTAATTTTTAAAGAATAAAACACAACACATAATTGTTCGGTAAATGTCATAATCTGTTAACAGACACTTAGCAGACGATTCCTTTCAGACATTTTATAACTGCTACAATTTTTATTTCTGTTAAAATATTATTAAATGCAAAAGCAAACGAATTTTCTCTTTGATGAACATATTCTATTAATATTATTTTGCATAATAACTGATGATAAATAGTAAGCCTTTTGGAATCTGGCAATAGTTTGTAAATTATGATGTGAAGTGAAGATAATAAACGAAACCGAAAGAATTCTAAAACACTTGGAGTCTTGTTTTGATTTTTTAATTAATTAAGGTATCCGACTACGTTCGAAGGAAAAATTTTGAAAAATTGGAATTTTTAGAAACTATTTATGGTTTTAAGATGCATTGTCAATAATTAAAACTTTAAATACAAGAACAATTATTTAAAAAGGGGAAAATTTGCACTAAATTTTAATGAAATTTAACCAAAACGGTTAGCACTTTACAGAAAATAGTTATGTAGCAAATCCTATTTTTCTTTGTACACAAGTTATTGAATTTAATGATGAATAAACTGAATCAAAATCTATGGAAAAAGTTGACATGCAAAGAAGTTACAGGTAAAAATATACGTATATATGCATTTTTTCCATAAATTCTCAACTTAACATTTCTAAAACACCTATAAAAGAAAAAGTATTTCACCAAAAATAAAACTTTTTGTTCATTTCATTGCCCATATAATTTAAAAAACACGCTGAAATTTTTATGTGAATACCTAAGTTTTTGAGATATTATGTTAAAGGTAGAAATTTTTTGGAGCATTAAACTTTTGAGAAAATGGAAGCTTAAGTCAAATTTTAGTGGAAAAATCTGTGATCCTGGATGATAAGTCAGACCCTCCTTTTCCTAGAAAATATAAACTGCTTTGTGAAGAGAAATGTCTGAACTACAAGAAATAATAAGAATTTTTAAAAAAATTGCCAATGTGATCGAAAATCAGTCTTTTTAACGTAGTCGGATACCTTAAGATGCTCAGAAAGCTACAAAAAGCTATATATATATAATTTGAAACTTAATAAAACGGTTAGTTTTTTAGAAAGCACACAAAACATAATATTGACAGCGAATAATTAGTTTCGAATTTCAGTAAACGAATGAAATATAAACAAAATAGATCTGAAACTATAAATTAAGATGGTTCAAGTCTGATGACAGTCAAAAAATGGCAAAAAGGAAAATAGGAATATATATATATATATATATATATATATATATATATAATTTGAAGCTTAAGAAAACGGTTACTGTTTCTAAAAAGCTGGAAAAACATGTTATTGACATTTTGACATTTTAAAGAGTAAGAACGAATAAGTGGTTTTGAGTTTCAGAAAAAGAATGAAATATATTAAAAAAATAGATAAGAAACAATAAATTAAGATGGTTCAAATCTGACGACAGTTTGAAAAATAAGGAAAAAAAAATCAGCATTGTACACCTGGTTGGAGACGAACTTTATTATCGGGTAATATCAAACTAAAAAGAACTTATGCAGCATATAATTTCTAATAAAAAAGGCTGAAAGGATGTTATATAAATGTATCATTAAAATCAATATCAGCTGAAAAAACTATTCATTACTTAATACGCATGACGAAATTCGACGAACACCGTAATTGAACCTCATAAATTAAAGGACATTTGAGTCAAATACAACCGCGCCAAAAATAGAAAGATCAGTACCTCCATAAAAATAAGCTATGAGTCAAATGATTCGTTTGCAAAACACGAAGCCGTACTGACACACATCAACTACCCCGTAACTGTAACTGTGATCAGACTCATCAAGGGATGAAATGAAATAAGAACAGCAGGTTAATGGCGTAAATCATTTCCATGCGTCGTTACGAGTGAGCAAGTTCTGAGATTGATAATCCATATCTATATATATCGCCCCGTGTTGTCCCTTTTCAAGGCGTACTTAGAATAAAGTGAAACAATGAAGAAATACCGAATGTCACATTGCTCGGAACTATTAATATTGATTAATTCATATGGGTAAGAAGGGTGTGCGCGTGAAAGGGGGAATGTTATTTCTTTTATGATATTAATGTATCGGTAATTATTCATTACAGATTGAATAAAAGAACGTTGGTGGAATGTAGTTATCTAAAGTAAATTGATTAATGAAGGAATAGTTAGATATGAAGTTCCATTAGAGATAAAAAATCTGGAATATAAGAAATTACAATAAAGAATAAAGTTTTGAAAATTTCCATTATTTTGGTGTTATAACCTAATTTGGAAACATAACCATATACTGTTCATTTTTTCATCACTCAATTTTATTAAACAGCCTTGAAATTTGATTGCATTTTCTTTCGAAAAAAAAAAAAGATATGAAGTTTCGATGGAGATTAACAAAAGCTGCAATAGAATAAAATATAAAATATTAAAAATTTCCATTATTTTCGATTAATAACCTGATTTGAGAACACAACCATATACTGGTCATTTTTTCATCATTATTTTGCAGCTTTAAATTTGATTACATTTCCTTTCAAAAATAGGATATGAAGTTTCGATAAACTAAAACTGTAATTGAAGAAATTATAATAAAGGATAAAGTTTTGAAAATTTCCATTATTTTGGTTTAATAACCTAATTTGAAAACATAACCATATATTGCTTACCTTTTTCATCATTCAATTTTAATTTGCAACCTTGAATTTTCATTGCATTTTCTAACGAAAAAAATATATGAAGTTTCGATAGAGATAAACAAAAATTGTAATGTAATAAAATATTAAGTTTTTGAAAATTTCCATTATTTTGATTTAATAAAGTAGCTTGAAAAAAAAACAGCTATTTACAGCTTATTTTTAAAATTAATTCCTTTTCTTTATAACACTGAGCTTTGATTGCATTTCCTATAAAAAAATGTGCACTTCAAATTAAGTTTATCGGGAAGTGACATTCATATAATTCTTACATAGGAGAAGTTATTTTGTAAATTCTTTTATTTTAAGCCCCGACGCAAAAAAATCATAGTTTTTCATAGCTAAAAAGTAGACGTAAAAGGTGGAATCAACTTAGAAGGCAGTGGACTTTGAAATAAGCAAAACTGGACTACATGAAATATTAGTTTCATCATTTCATCAACAAAATATATATTTATATAAAATAGCGTTATAAAATGTATTGTTTAATAAACTGGATATTTAAACTGAATAGAAAAAAATATAGTGTATTTTAATGACTTTTCGCAAAATGACAATGTAATTAGATTTAAATATATTTGAAATGTTCCAGATGCCTTAATTTGGGAAGAAATTGAACAGATTTAATTATAAGGATTTCGGTTATACTTTAAAAGAAAATAAGGTATGCATTTTAAATTTCATATTTTTTAAACGGATTATAAGTCAATTTTAGTTCAAAGAAACTTAAACGTTTCGTGAAAATTCAGTAAATGTGCATAAAAGTATTTCTAAAATTTAGTATTTAACTGGAATTACATATCATTCATAGTTTTGTATCAATTAAATATATATTGATTAAAAAGGAAAATAATTAAAACATTGTTACGCTAAGTAGCCGAAAATAGTTTGTCATTTAAAATAAAATTATATATCTTAATTTAAAAAAAATAATGTTTTGTTAAATTTTTTTGATGGACATATTTATATTTTAATACATATACATAAAAAATTTCATAAGCCTAGATGAATAATTCGCAAATAAGTTCATCATCCTTTTATAGAGTTCATCATCTCTTAAGAAGAATTTTTAATGGTCTTTGAATTTTGCTGATTCAGTCACTCCTTTTTCTCATTCACCCTTTAAAGCAGGCACACCGCAAAGTAGTTAGAAAAACAAAAATTTTAATTTTGTAGAGCTCACAGAAGAGGGCGCTTCCATCACTCCCAGAGGAATGTTACGTCACTCAATGACCAACGGGGAGCATGAGGGAAAGATGATGGAGTTGACAGATTAAAAGTGTAATATAAAAGAGTATGGGTAGGTTGCCAATGGTTGCCTATAAGTAATAAAGATGGAAGGCTGAATCAAAGTTGAAATGATGTTAAGGCTCCATCATAAGTTGAAATGATGTTTCAATAGAAAGCCAAAATGTTATCGGCATTGCATATTTTTCATTGTAACTATTTAATAATCAATAAATAATTGTTAATATCAAGATGTCTCTTCGTAAATGCACAATGATGACTCAGCACTCAAATTCTAAATCGCTTCGTTTACGTGACTCAAATTTTCCCTGACATATTATTATAAAACAAATCAAAGCACAAAAAAAAAGGAAATTTCCTAAATTTCATAGTGTGAGCAGATTATTATTATTATTATTCTAATCCAATTGAGTTCAATCTTTTTTTCTAGAGACCAAAATTTTTTTCGTGGAAAAAGAAAACAATTTAAATCAGTTAGAAATAAGCACGTGATTATCAGATTATACATACGTCGTCGATATTTAGAAAACCGCGGTTTTTCATATATATATATATATATATTATATTTATATATACCTATCCTTGTTGTTTAACCTTGATTCCCGTTTCCATCTTTGTACTTCTTACGGCACATGCCTTTTATTTTCTGTTTAAGCGTTTTGTGGCTTCAAAAAATTCAAATCAAAACAATATCATGTTCTTACATAATAAAAATCGTTCTTTTTGCAATTTATTTTATAAATATTTAATCTTATTAATTCTCATGAGCGGCAAAATGGAACCCTTTTATTTGCGAAGTTTACTATTTTAATGCGTTTAACACTAAATTCTAAATTCATAAATAAACTTAAAAATAGGAACAGTGAACAATTTTTTTCTAAAATAATAGAACAAATGATAAATAAAAAAGAATACTAATTCAAAATTACATTTTTTTTTATTAGATACATCTGTTCTGGAGAAAAGTGAAAGTCCTTTTCCTTACTGCCCTCTAACATCTAGATCAAACATCCTGGACTTCATTAGTTATTGAATTTCGTATACGTGGTTTAGATGTTTTCTGAACATTCAATTTATTAAGTAAACACATAAATGCACGTATAGTTAATTCATTTATTTCATATAAATGTATTTCATGTATGCCAAAAGTTTTACCTAATATTTAAAAAAGCATTATTGTTAAAGTATCGATTTATTTGCAAACAGTTTCCTTCTTTACCCCATCTTTCTTCTCTTAATGATACCGTAATGAAAAATATTATAATTACAAAATGTACTAATTACAGAAAATACAAATGAAGACAAAAAATTCTGACACTAATTGCTTAGGACATAAATTTTGGAGGTAAACAAAACAGGAAAGTTATTTTTAAAACTCATTATCGAAAGTAATTAATAAAGTTTTTTTTAATTAACTTAAAAAAA
>JAPMOQ010042969.1:2419558-2429590 GCA_026543055.1 Argiope trifasciata
AAACACCAAACAAAATGTCGAAACGAATTTCACGAAATTATATTAAATAAAATTGTTTTTAATAAGAACCACTAATATTTTCTGGATATTGGCAGAGCAATCTAGACAGTATAAATTTTTGGTTTTTATTATTTTTATCAATCCTGAGAGCTGTCATGGACAATACAGATCTTGCAGTGTTTCCATTCTCTAAAGTACAAATGACATCAAAATACATTGCTTCTAAACTTTACAGTGATGACAGCTGCATCTGTCTGGGTCGATAAAAGTATTAAAACATATTTCGATGGTTGTTCAAGAAACGAGACATTAACCAGATGTCATTGAAGGTGTCATCTATTCTGTGACTGAATGAGGATGTTCTGCATTCCAGTGAATATATGGTAATTTCAGATTGTGGATCAAAGACATAACTACCAAAAATTTGAATTATGAAACGACACTAAATGAACACTAAGAATTCACAACTCAAAGATTTTAAAATCGTTTAACGATTTTATAAGATATTTTGATGCTAGAGATTGTATTGAGGTCATAGATTGAACAAGATATGTCATTTTTTTCGACAAAAAAATCGTGACAAAAGAGACTGTTTTGTCAGTTCTTCAACATAAAATTTTTGATCTCGATTTAAAAATTTTAGAAGTTTCTCATGTCATATATTAACGTGCCAAAATAATCATAGATCCAGAAGAATATGTTATGAAGATGGATATATATAGAATTAATTTTTCTCATATTCCAATTATTTAAAAAAATAAAATTAAGATAAGATTTTTGATTAAATAGCCATAATTCAACGCATCCAAATTGCCTGTATGGTTTAGTAGCATAGGAAGGGAATTCTACTTAACCTCCTCGTCAAGTGCAATCACCTCCTTGTCATTATATGGTTATTTCAGAAAAAAAAATGGGGGGGGTGATGAAAAGCTGACAATTAATGCACTCGTAAAAAACACAATACATAAAATCACTCACATTAATGAATATCCTGAAAGATGCCATTTTATAATTGAAAATATTGCATTGTGTGCTTTTGTAAAATGATAAAATCTTCAATTTTCCATCTAAAGTGCAAAATTTAGGTAATTTATTCGAAGTTAAAATGCAATGCATCGGTTTTAAATATAATTTTTCAGTCTTTAGGTAACTAAAATGACACACCTAGGAGATATAAAAAAAAGTCATAGACCGTATAGTTTTAATTTAAAAGTAAATCATGACTTCTTTCGTTCTCTTCTTTTTGATAAACTTAAGGCTCTTTGCTTGCACTAAAGACTCAAAGTTATCTTTGCTTAGCGTGGAAACGCATAAAATCATGAAACCTATTAGAAATGAATGGAAAAAATGATTGATTCGTTTCACTATATTATGTATAGCTTGTAATGATAACGTCTGTTTACTTAGTTCAGTCTTGAAACAAAGATGGTATTAACATTTTTTATAAACTTCTCAATTTTACTAACTGGTAAACAAAATTTTGTAGCTCGATCGATTCTAGATGGGAAAAAAACGTATCGTTTATTTGCATATCTTCTCATGTATAGTTTTATAGTCTGATGGTTGTTTCAAACCGATTTAAACTGGTTAAGGATTTATATTAATTAAGACAATTCATGAGAATTCAGAGATTGAATAATTTGAAAATCAAGTTGTAACATTAATTAAAGATAAGCGCCAAGTGTGACAACCATCTGCATTATTTTCTAATAACCCTAAAAGCGAAAAAAAGATGCCTCAATAGCGATAATTCGTCAATTTGTTGCCTACCCATTTTGAGGCTTCAAAAACGTCAAACCAAAACGACATCATGTTCTCACATGATTATAGATGATCAGACATTAAATATTACTAGTTTCATATAGCTTCACATTGACTCTCAAAAGCACTGCAAATAATTGGATGCTATTTTTGCCATTATTAAATAAATGGAATTATATGTTAAATACTTTTAATTTAATGGAATGAAAAACATGAGAAGGAAGTATTGTAAATGTGAAAGATTGTCAAATCCCCTTGAAATTGAAATAATTATTTTTAAAGTAATTCCTGTCATTTTCATATTTGCCTGGATTATTTTTAAAAACATTGAGGTTTCAATGGAATAACAATGGAATTATTTGTTGTTTATAAAAGATTTAAAACTTTTCTACATTTTGGATCAAATCCATTGAAGGTAACTTTATACGTTCGTACACATATTAGTATGATTACTCCAATACATAAAGTAATAAATGTATAAAATCTGGCATACAGTTTTATTTTGCAGTAGATAAATACAATTTGTCATATTATTATTATATATCCATTAAATGAAAGGATAATAACTGCAAACGCATACTCAATTTTCTTCTATCTGCCAAAAAACACACAAAGGAATATTTGGAACTTTACCAGCAAAACATCAGACAAAAAATAATTAAATGCGCGTATATATTTGGAACAATTCGTAGAAAATGATAATAGATTTTTATAAAATGGTCTTTTTGTTGGATATGTGATTGTGCAGTTTATTTATAAAAAAGGAAATAAAATGACTTTATTTAATAGTTCATTTATTCAAAGAACCATAATAATGTTTTTATCTGATACTTTATATTTACAGAGTAAGAATAAGTTTGAGTGATTTTCCCTTAAATATTCTAATTTTTAATTTTGGAATAATTCTAAGTATTTATTAAATCATTGCGTTTTTTTGGAGATAAAAGTAACGTATTTTAAAATGAGTTTTAAATATGGATGAGGTATATCTTTTGTTTGATCTGGCTATTAATGCATAAAAAGTGTCATCTCTTATTGCTAATGTGGTTATGAGTTTCAGTTTTTGATCTACAATCTGATGAAACAAACCAATGTTTACATTTATTATTAAACTATATTGCCATAGCTACAATGATAGAATTGGTAGTATCAATAAAACTGTAACAGATGTTTTTTATCGAAAATGTTTAAGCAGTTAACATTTGAAAACTTTGTTTTGTTTCCAGAACAAAAACCAAATGCGTGCTCAAGCAACAATTCATCATTGTGAATTATGTTAAAAATAAATAGAAAAGAAATATAAGAATGTCATTCTTTTTGATATTACATATAAGAAAGGTACAATTTTTTTCAAATGTACACAATGGAAAAATTATAATAAGTGTCAAGATCATTAGATTAGTTATGTTTTTTTTAAAGAAATGATCTGCTAAAATAGCGTTTTTGGCGGCATACTTAATTTTATAAACGTTACTCCACTAATTGCACAACGTACGAAATTTCTGAAATATATCCAAATATATGAATATTTTCATTGAAACCATTCTCTCCTTTTCCCTGTCCACACACACACACACAAAGAGAGAGAGAGACAGACAGACAGACAGACAGATAGATAGATAGATAGATAGATAGATAGATAGACAGAGAGACAGATAGACAGATAGATAGATAGACAGACAGATAGATAGATAGACAGACAGACAGACAGATAGATAGATAGATAGGCAGACAGACAGACAGATAGATAGATAGATAGATAGACAGACAGACAGATATATATATAGACAGACAGACAGATAGATAGATAGATAGACAAAGAAAGAGAGACCTAAAAAGTTCTCCTAATTTAATAGCTAACAATGGAGCTCTTATCATTGATCTAAGAAAAGTTTAGCATTAATACGATTTAAATTTATAAATTTATTTGGATTTTTAAATTTTATATGCATTTATGAATAAATTCTTTTAACTTTTATATATTTCAATCACGCAGGCAAGCGCACACAATCCATAATAAAGTTATAATATAAAACAAGGCTATCAACACTTAAGTATTCATCTGAGTATGATATCAATGTGGATGTGAAATCAATTATAACCTATTCTGCGAACAGGCTCAACTCTTAAGTAAAAGAATGCAGCTCTCACTCAAAACTATATAATAGTTACATGAGAATAAGATTGGAAAGGCTATACAATATAAATAACTTAAAAGTGTCTAATAATCCTAGGTGATTCAAACATATATATATATACGGAAGATGCAAAACGAAGAAGTTTAACTATATACGCATATACAGCACTGCTTGATCAAGTCATAAATAAAGAAACATGAAAACTCATTTTAAAAATTGGTCTGTTTTTCATAATAACCATGAACAATTAAAAATCTAAAATTAAAAAAAAAATTCCATGACTGCTTATCCTTTACACACATAAAAAACTATCTCATATACATAATATTTTTTCTTCAAATTTTACACTTCTGTTTTATTTTTATCATAATTTTTTAATTATTTACTCAATCATTATTGCATAGTTATTAATATAAATATATATAATTTTTAATGTATTCAATTATTTATTCGTATAGTTTTTCTTGTTTAGAGTTAATCTTTTTTTATTTACTCCATGTTATGGGAATTCGATTATTTTTATATTTATTTTACATCATTATTCTGATATTATCTTTTTAACACATAGACTATAGTAATGCAAAATAATACCTATTTTATTAAGAGGCAAAATTACGAACATTTTATTACAATACAAAATTGTGCATATTTTGTTAGAATGCAAAACTATGCATAAGGCCTCATTAGCTATGCTTATCAAGTAAATAATTAGATGATTGAAAAACAAAAAGAAATAGCAAATCAACATGAACTAGATTCTTTTGAGGTGCTAATCCATATATGCCCATTCCAAAGTAGAGAAAAATCCTATTGTTTTTTCAGGTATCTGTTGTCAGCTTTCCAACAATGATTGTAAGTTCAGAGCGGAAGTATTCCTTACAGAGCTATTAATAAAATGATATTCAAATCAAATATAAATTCTTCGAATCTTGTATCCCAATTATAACAGTAACTGGAAAATTTACGAGACATTTCATGGTGATTTATAAGTGGAGTCTCATTTCATTACCATTTTAAAGAGCACTTCGTGACTACGATTGTCCTGTTCAAATAAAGACCTATTATTGTTCAATTGTTTGGTCAGCTAGAACAGAAGCTTTTATGAAACTATTAAGTTTATTTCTAGAGTGATAAATTGCTTCTACTAATAAGCAGTTAAGCATCGATTTGAATAGAACACAAAACTTTTATATCTGCATGTAAATCGATTATATAAAGAATAATTGCATGGCATTTAACGCTTTTCAATTTCTTGAAACTGTGCAGTTAGCGATAGAAATAAAAATGTATGAAGAAATAAAATATGTTTTGGAAAAAATATTTATTTAATTTTCAAAAATTATTTAAAAAGGATCTTGAGCTTTTAAATTTCGAACTTTATTAATCTGGGAAACAAAAATGGGATACATATAAAACTCATATTAAAGTCAGAAAAACTACTGATTCAAATTTTTATCCTTTATCAAAAATTGTTGAATAAATTTATTCATGAATAATTTTCATATCATGCATTGAGAACTTTATTCGAATAGGTAGCACACAAAACGATATTAAGAAAATTTTTAATATAAGTTTAAAACAATTAACATTGTTTAAAAATAATTTAAATTGTTTAAAAAATTTTTATATTGAAGATGAATCTAAGAAAACAATATTTTGAAACAAATGGTTCGTTTTATTACTAAGCATTTCCTTTATTTATCCCTAAGTATCCCTTTTATTACTTACTAAGTATATTACCAAAAAATTATTTATTACTAATTAGTACTAACTATTAAATATTATCTATTACTAACTAAGTACCTTTTTATTACTAACCAATATCTATTACTACTATTCCATGTTATTACTGAGAAAGTGCATTCTGCAATTTCTTTACAAAATATTTTTTCCTGTACTTAAAAAAGCTTTACTTGTCATCTTTAAAACCAAGCAGATGACTAAGATAGATAAATTAAAGGGCAAAGAACTATCTTTTGAATTTTATTTCATTATCAAACAATTGGACTTAGATATTCCTAAGATGATATAACAATTAATAAAACAAACTTTATCAACGCAGATAATTATTAATTTAATTCTTTTCTACAAATTTTAATCTCTTTTGTGGCATTTAACTGGATATTTTATAATTACATTTAGTGTTTTTTATCTATGTTTTCATTAACTTTCTTAAAATTTAAAATGTCAAAAATTTTCTTTGCAACAACTACATTTAAAATGTTAAAAATTCTCAATGCAACAACTGAAATGGAAGATGCAACAGGATGTGTATATCATCTAAAAATAAACGCGTTTCGAAATATTGCACTATGATTCTTTAGTTTATATATCATTAAAAAGAATAGCATCTATACAAAAACAGCTTTCACCGCTTACATCAGCTTACAACAAAACATGCGAGGATAGTGATGTTCCGCTTCCATGCAAGTCAAAGAACCGGAGATGATGTGTTATTATTTTTATCTCATTCCCTTGCAAAACAAAGAAAACATTGCAGCAAATATCGTAAACTATCACATAATGCTCCAATCAGCATCATTTTCCTTTCTCTGTGCTCTGTAATAAACCTTATACAGCGGAACAAGTCTTTTTCTCTTTCTCTTTTTCTAGATAACTCCTAGGAAAAGGAGGGAAGGATAATTACGCTGCTTTCCTACAAATCATGAACTCACTAACCTGTAATTTTTCCAGGCTTTTTTTCTAGGATGTGAATGGAATGCCAAGTTAAACGTTTGCAGAAACAGGTGCACAGGAGGCAAGCACGTCGGATTTTTCTCTGTCAGGAATGTAGAGGATGTTCAGGCTCTTCAATGGACTAGGATCGGCGAATGTCATAGGCACGACTTCCCTCTTTGCTCTCTCACTTGCGAATTCCCAAGTGGAGCCAAAATTTGAATTTTATCGCTCCGCTTGGCGACGAAAATGTCACATGTTCTGAAAGAGATTGACCGTGGCTGATATTTTTGTTTGGAGGTCATGACCTCTTTAACTCTTTGAATCCTGATGTTGTGCTTTTTATACTTTTCTGTGTGAGCAGTAGTAATTTCGGTATACTTTAATAATGAAAAAATGTAGGACATTCTTTTTTAAAAGTATATTTATAAATAATTACTAGAAAAAATCAAACTATTTAAAAATTTCAGTTAATTTTTAAAATTAACTTTTGAAAGATTTCAATTTATTTTTTAAATTAAATTTTCTGTTGAAATATAATTTATTTAATGAATTGAAAGGATGGGATATATCATTTAAAATTGAGATAATATTCTATTAAATAATTTGAATTTACTGAAATTAAAAACAAGTATTATAATTTTTTAAAAAATCAATATCTATTTAGGTGAACAAAGAATTTTTTTATTTTAGTTACTTTTTATTAAATAATTATCAAAAAAAATTATTATGTATCAAAAAATTATTGATTTTCGCAAGAGCTGATTTCTTATTCTTCACCATCACTTGAAAATATTAAAATCCTTGCATTTCACCGATTGAGCTGCTGTCTATTGAATTCAGTTTCCATTACAATTTTAAACCCTATTTAAAGGTTTAAAAATGAATTAAATTTAATTAATGAATTAATATTTGAAATAAAAAGCTGTATTGACATCAAGTGTCATCCACTACAAGTTTTTAAAAATGTATTTAAACCTGAGTGGATGAATAAAAAGTATTTTATTAACGATTGAAAATTTGAACAAGATATATAAATAAAAATGCATAGGGATAGTATGATAGGGTAGTATTTTGGATTGAAAAAATGTCTTTTTGAAGTAAAATTTATTAAATGAATTGAAATTATTAGTGGAATTATATAAAAATTGAAATAATATACTATTAAAGAGTTTGAAGTTATTTAAATCAAAAATATATATTTTTCAATTTTTCTTAAATATACTTACATTTGCTGAAAAGAAAGTTATGTATTGAACATTTTCCAATTTTTTTTGTAAACGTTTATAGTTCTTAATACAAAAGTTTTAGGCTTACCAGGCTTTGTGGTTAATACAATTATCCAATAACGGGGATCATGTATAGTTCTGGATCCTCTTGATCTATACATGAAGCAATTTAAATCTAATATAAGCCAGGTGATCTTCCGTTATTGGCCAATTGTGGGAAAGGGTATGAGTTTATGGTCAGCCAACTATGATAAAAAGAATTATGAGTTTAATCTTAAAATAATCCTTGTATAGTTTCAAAACTAAATGTAAAAACTTTGGCAACAATTTAATGAATCTACCATTTTTGAGGAATGATATGTATTTTGGACACTATTTGACGATTTATTTATTAATACAAAATTATAATGGTTGTCTCATCGAATTTCATTAATACATGTTATTGCTTTTAAGCATGCACAAATATGACGGCCAGCCGTTTGACAAATTTTGTTCAATTTTAATCTGTACCTATATTAAGCTCAACTTGCGCGTCAAATTTTACTACATATATTCTTTCTCCCTAAAAACAAAACCTTTATGTCGAATGACGAGGCTTCCTCTAAATGAGTTTCATTCAATATTTGATAGATTATGCAAATTTGGTAGTAATTCTAAATTCTTCATTCTGCTTGCTCATAGAATTATTTAAATTATCGAGTTCACAGACATGAAACTGATTTCAGACTGTAGATCTGAAACAAGTAGATTCATTAAAATCTTGAATTCGGAGTTTTTGTCGATTGCAGTATTTCCTCTATATTTCGTATCCGAGAAAGTAAAATAAAAATATGATATTTTAATTAGGAGATCATTTCGAAAACTTAGAATGTGATTTTTTTCTTGAAAACAATTGATCATCTTTATCTCTATTAATAATGAAGGAAGATGTTTGGGCTCTTTGATTTTGAACCACTAAATTAGGTAAATGTATGCTAGAGTAAAAATAAGTAAAGTAAAAATAACTCTCGAGACCTTGGAGAGTAAAAATAACTACTTTGGAGCTCCACTTTGAAAATTTGGTTAATTAAGAGAGATTGTAGCGTTTTTCTATTATTTCCCTGAAAGTACTAATGACTCAAATTAATTTCTGCACCACTTTATTTCCTTTATTTTAAATGGTACTTACTTAGTTATTGTACAATTTCTTTTGAATTATGGTATTAATTTTTTTTTGTATAATTCTCAACAATTTAGTTTATTGTAGCATTGGAATTTAATGCATTTTCAATGTTTTTCAAATATGAATTAAAACCCTTGTACAGTTGAAAATTAATTAAGAACTATTTGGTTAATATTTTTATATTTTATATGTATAAAAAGAAATCATAAATATTATTTTATAGTGAGTATATTGAGTGAAAATTCCCCAATGAATGTCTGAAAGTTTGTGGTACTGTAAATTTACAGAATTAAAAAAGCTATTCTCGAAAGTCCCAAAATACCTAAAACATCTTATGTTTGTATGGAATTCGGGTATAGATGTGTGGTTGATACAAAATACGGAAAGCTTCTTATGTTAAATTTAAGCTATAAGTTGGACTGTACTAGTTGAGATGGACCTTGTTCCTGTCCATCTTGAACACAAGATGCTTTCGTCTATGGAAGATATGATGTCACCAAAAGATGTCATGGCCCGGTAAGAAATGAATAGTATATGGCTGGAGTTATTAAAGAGTTCCATGCGCTGACTGTTCCATTCATTAAAGGAGTTCCAAGTGGCTGGAGGTTTTAAAAGAGTTCCATGTGGTTTTTATAGGTCGGAATTATTTGTAAGCTGATTCAAAATATTTTACATTTCATTTAATTTGCTGTTAATTTTGTCTTTATTTTAGTCACTAGATTACAAAAGAAGAATTTCTATCAATTATTAGAAACAAAATTATTTTTTGTTTTCATTACTACATTTTCTACATTGGTCAGACATTATCAAAGAAATCTACCTTATTTAAAACAATAAAGAGATATTTCCAAAGAAGTTTAATTTATAGAAGAAAATTTTCTTTGAATGTCATATGAGAAGAATAATTGAACTTTTATTGCAAGAATTACTATACATTCTCTATAAATGAACATTTCAAAATCTTTTTTCTTAGTTATAATTTTTAATATCAGAAAATTTAATGATATTTAAAAAGCATGAAATCAAGTTGAGTGGGCAAAGAATCATTTTCTAGACAGACACGTCT
>JAPMOQ010042969.1:2439590-2462414 GCA_026543055.1 Argiope trifasciata
TTTTTTTTTTTGCTTATTTAAGAATCCTTTTCAATTTTTGTTAGAATTTCAGATTAAATATAAATAAGCATGTAGTAATCGTTCTGTCAGTCCGTACATCTGCAAGAAGATAAAACCCCTTTCTCTCTCTCTCTTTTTAATGGAAACATGTACATTCGAAAAACTTAATTTAGGTTTTCTACAAATATTAAAATTTTAAATTATTAAACAATTTTAAACCAATGCATTTAACATAGAAACAAATTATTACCCTTTTGAGTTCTTACTCAGACGAGATTTAATACTAAATTTGATAAATAAAAAGGAATATTTGTTCAAACGAATCAAATTTAATTTTGAAGATAATGATATTAAGCTGTCCATTCTAGTACGGAGCAAAGAGGTTTCGGATTGGTTTAAAAATAGCTGCCAACTGAACAACCCTCTTCGCCAAAAGGGATCGGAAACAGTGGCTAGACTCGCCGCTCCATCAAAATCGATCCCCCCTTCCCTCCTTCTGCGCATGCGTCTGTTTACGGAATTAATGTCTAGTTTTAGACAAGTCTGACGTAATTCAGTTAGAATCCGATTTCCTATTCATCATTTCACGCCAAGGGTAACATTGGGTAACACTAGAAAGCACGAGAGCTGTCATGTGCACAGATGGTCCTGATCAATTGCTCTTTAAAAACAACGAAAATGAAAGGGAAAAATATATTTTAAATAAAATCTGATTTATCAGTTGGGCTTGGAATTTGGCGAAACTGAAAATTTTCAACTCATTCCGCGAAGCAAACTTTTATTGAAGAAACTGTATTTCACTATTAGTGTTTTCATTCAAGTTTATTAAAAGATAAAATTGATTTCACGTAGTAATTCATCACCGTTGTCATTTTAAGAATTTTTTTAATGTTTTAATGTTCTCAGTAATGAATATCATTGAATTCATTAATGAATATAATATATATTTTCAGTAAATGAATATCATATATATTTCCAGTAATGAATATCATTGGATTCATTAAAGAATATCATATACATTTCCAGTAATGCATATCATTGGATTCATTAATGAATATCATATACATTTCCAGTAATGCATATTATTGGATTCATTAATGAATATCATACACATTTCCAGTAATGCATATCATTGGATTCATTAATGAATATCATATGTATTTCCAGTAATGAATATCATTGGATTCATTAATGAATATCATATATATTTGTAGTAATGAATAGCATTGGGTTCATTAATGAATAACATATATATTTCCAGTAAATGAATATCATTGGATTCACTAATGAATATCATATATATTTCCAGTAATGAATATCATTGGATTCATTAATGAATATATTATATATATTGCAGTAAATGAATTTCATTGGATTCATTCATTATATATATTTCCAGTAATGAATATCATCGGATTCATTAATGAATATCATATGTATTTCCTGTAATGAATGTCATTCGATTCATTGATGAATGTCACATATATTTCCAGTAATGAATATCATTGGATTCATTTATTATATATATTTCCAGTAATAAATATCATTGGATTAATTAATGATTATCATATATATTTCTAGTAATGAATAGCATTGGATTCATTAATTAATATCATATATATTTCCAGTAAATGAATATCATTGGATTCACTAATGAATATCATATATATTTCCAGTAATGAATATCATTGGATTCATTAATGAATATCATATACATTTCCAGCAATGAATACCATCATCTATATGCTATAGAACAGACAGAAAATCATGTGTATGGATTTTGCTGTTAAATGTATATAAAAAAATTCAGCTTACTAAATTAAGATTTAAGAAAAATCCAGCTTACTAAGCCGAATCCTAGCTTAAAAAAAGAAAGTTAGGAATAGGCTTAGCTTTCTTTTGCCAATCGGAAGTCAGTTTAAGGTTTTCAGTATACTATACTATATACCTTTTATGGAACAATAAAATGAAAAAATACTCCCGATCATGTATAAAAGTGTATAGTTATTTAGGATTATTAATTATTAGCCATCAGTAGGTTTAGTATTTTAAAACTTAATTGCAACGAAAGTTTTTTGCACTAAGTTTCAGGATTTCCATTTGATTTCTATAAATTAACTTAGATTTACACCTATACACCTAGATTTACCTCTATGGATTTCTTTTATTAACGAGCATCAATGAGAAATGTTACCTGCCTCTCAGGATTTTATTTCAAAGAGATTTAATATTCTTTATAGTTAAAGAATATAGATAGATTATTATAGAATAATTAGTTAAAAATTTTATGGGTAAAGTACATTCTAATTTATAGTTAACTGGCTGGCGCTTTGCTGTTGCCAAAACATAATATTAAGTGCAATCAATTAATAATTTGGTTAATGTTTTTTCGAAATAGGATGAATGATACAAATGTATATAAAATACAAACAAACAAATATCCTTTTTTGTATATTAGATTTGTGCATTCTTTTAGAATCGTGAAACTGTGTGCTCTTTCAGAATGGTGATAAAAAAAACTATTTATGAAATGTCGTGACTCGTTTAATTCTCGTTCGAAATTCTCAAGTTTTATTTTAGAAAATGGGATTACAAAATATTTTTTTCAAAACTGATTAAGCTTAGGAAATATATTTATACCATAAAATCGTTAATGTAAAAGAAAAGACAATTTTTTGAAAATTAAGATAGAGCAAAATTATTTGTGCTACAATATTATTGGAAGTTATTGCGGAAAAAGCTAAAATTTAATTAAAATGAAGGAAACTCCAAGGATTGGTCTCCCCAAAATTTGCTCGCATTATCTGTAATACAGTTGTTACCTCTGAGAATAACTTGCATGATATTTGTGTTCAATAGCTATACAATATTAACCGTTAACTTGGATTCAGCATTCCTACTGAACCTAATATGTCTCTTCGACGATTTACTTGAAGATTAATCCTTGGTGAATAGATAAGATAATTGCACTATAATAGATAATTGCACTATTCCTATAACCATCTCGTAGATGTAAACAATTAGCTAACCAAATTCCATCGCAATCGGTTGAACTGTTTAGGAAGGCATAAGAGACGTACAAACATTCATTTTTATTTATATAGAAGTAATAAGAGTGTTTATCTTTTTACATATTTTCCATGATAGGAAATCTTACAAAGCATTTTAAAATTTCAAAAGAAACTCATGCAACACACGTTATGATTTCAAAATTTGTATATTTTCTTAACTGCTTAGAATTTCGATAAATATGTTAGACTTATGTATATATTTACTTGCTCAAAATTGTTTCAAATCCAAAATTCATTGCTCAAAAATTGGCAGTAAATAAACTGTAATAAAAATTCCTTTAAAATTTCTTTGATGTAAGATATTCCATGTTAAATTCAATATGTGTCAAGAATTTTTTATTGAATTGATGTTATGTGCAAAACTCAGCTAACATAGAAAGTTTTTCCGCAGGTTTTCCCTTCTTTTTTAAAACCTTGATAAATTGCGACATCATATTTTTTGTGGAAAGGTGATATCGCAAATTCTTATGATTCGGATGAACATGACAATTTCACTTAAATAGTTATTCACTTTTTTACAAAACATTGACTTTCCGACCCGCCCGAAGGCTCACGGATGAATAATACTGAATGACCAACTGCAACACTGGAGGGAACTGTGGTTGAGTCCTAAGGGCTATCATCAACCACTGTACTGGGCCGCGGTGGCCTGGTGGTAAGGTCTCGGCTACAAAACTGGAGGTTTTCAGGTTCGAGACTCGATTGCACCGAATAACCGTCGTGTGAGAAGGTTTCTTGTACGTTAAATCTATCAGGCCAAACGTCCCCCTGCTGGTGTGGCGTGGTGCCAGTTCAGTGGTTCAAAAGGACGAGGTTCGTCCCAAAATGGCCCTAGTGTTGCTTTACAATGGGACGTTAATATAACTAAACTAAACTAAAAAAACTCATGAACTCACTTCTTAGGGCTTATTTGGTTTATATTCTAATCATTGAAGAAATAATACTACTGATATCTGTCATTACTTTACTTAATAAATGGGTGAATTAATTGCTAATTAGTGTGAGGAGGTCTCTTGTACGTTAAATCTGTCAGGTCAAACGTCCTGGTGTGGTGTGGAGAGGGGGATGCCAGTTCAGATGTCTCTTCATCTGACCGTAATTTAAAATTACGAGGTCCATCCCAAAATAGCCCTAGTGTTGCATTGCTTTACAAAAGGGGGTTAATATAACTGAACTAAACTAAACCAGCCTCGGTACAACCCTCCCCGTAGGAAGTACGGGAGGAGTCATATCTCCCACCTTTATCGTAACCTCCAGGGTGGCGAAATCCAACAACAATGCCGAAAGCATCTCATTCTTATTTCAAGGAACCCCACCCTCAGAGGTGGGCATACAAAAGATAAAAAATTCTCCTGAAACTACTTTACAACTTAGTACTTGCACGGATAAAATGTATTTTTGTGCATTGACTATTAATTATTATGTAATGCATAAGAAATAATTAATGAATATTTAAGCGCATTAATACTTTTTACAAGATTTAATATTTAGAAATTTGTTCACATATTTTAAATTTCTATAATGTGACACGAAAGTATCAAATCCCCGAAATAAGGATATTTTTCAGAATTGGAGGACTACAAACAGATTTTTCAGCTACAAGCGGGCAGTGTTCTTCATTAATGTTAAAGATTGATAGTTTTATTCCAACTGTTTGAGAGAGTGCAGATGGGAAGAAAGACAGTTTTTTACTACCTCGAAAGAAATGTTAGTTTGACTGTTCGGTCAATGTAAGGTTGGGCAATACTTACTCAACAGTCGACCACAACAAATCCTGTCGATACTGCTACGTTCAGTGGAGGCTGGGTGGTCGGCTGTATGCAAGAAGAAGTGTTCATCATTAAACATGAATTGGGGGAATAGTATACTTCATATCTTTATCTTCCCTATAAATATATTATATAGTCGCTAGATAATGCATTAGCAATTCTTATAATGTCCAAATAAGGTCCCATAAATGTCGCTTTAATACTGAAATAAAGGTTCCTATAAAGTCATTGTGACATTTATGAGACCTTATTTGGATTAATAATGCATACAAACTCACAGACAATCAACAGAAGAAATTAATTTCTGTATTTCGAGAGCCACATGAACTGCTCAATTGCATGACCAACTAGTTACTTCTCTGCACACTAATCTTACTTGCAGCGATGAGTGTGTGGGAATTCTACATGAACTTTTTGATGAGTTCCCAAAATGTAAAGGTCGTGACAAAATGAGATTACCTTTCGAATCGTTGCGTGATCCTCACCATTTCTGCGAAAGGCGTGCCAAGATAGTTTGATGAGAAAGAAAAAAAAAGTTAGTTATCGATCATACTACTTATTATGGGCACACCAGCACAGAATATATAATGAAAGCTCCAAATGAACATGCCGATTTGGATTTTCTGCATGTTATTTTAGCGATTTACAATTCGGCTAATAACAAGAAATTTCGATACAAATATCTGCGAATGATGAATAGCTCCAATTTAAGGAGAAAAAACCTGCATTAAAAGCTATTTCTATGCTGAGCCATTACCGCAAAGCACAGTTTGTGGCATTATATTGTACAGTATTGTGCGATACTATATGATGTTAAACAATATTGATCAATGTCATACAATATTATACAATATTTGTGTGCTACTATGGTAATCTAGTAAATAGTTTTAATATTTAAAGTTTTAAGAGATCATTCGTAATGGGTTTGCAGTTAATAGTAAATTTGATTCTGATACGTCAAAAAATTGGTTAATGTAAAAACTAAAACTTTTCTAAAAACCTGGACAATTTACAGATTGTTACATATTAATCAATACAAAAATGTGTACTATGTTTTGCAAGTCGGCTGCACTGTATTGTAGCACATTGTGCGATATTATATTATATGAAACAATATTCCATAATATTAAACAATATAGATAAATGTCATACATAATTGTACAATATTTGTATGCAACTAGGGTGATATAGTAAATAGTTTTAATATCTAAAGTTTTAAGAGAGCATTAGTAATTGTTTTTAGTTAATAGTAGATTTGACTCTGATACGTCGAAGCATCGGTTAATGGAAACTTTTTAAAAACCCGGACAATTTGCAGATTTTTACATATTTATCAATAAAGTGTACTATGTTTTACAAGTCTGTTGCACTATATTCTACAGTATTGTGTGATATTAAACAATATTTCACGATATTACGAATATTGATCAATGTGATACAATATTGTACACTATTTGTGTGCTATTAGGATAAAGGGTAATATAGTAAATATCTTTAACATTTAAATTTTTAAGACAACATTCGTAATGGGTTTGAATTTAATAGTAGATCTGACTTTGATACGTCGAAGCATCGGTTAATGGAAACTTTCTAAAAACTTTTACAATTTATAGACTTTTACATCTTGTCAATAATGTGTACTATATTTCGCAAGTCTGTTGCACATATTGCACAATATTGTGCGATAATATATGATTTTCAATTGATTAATATTAAACAATATTGATCAATGTCAGACAATATTGTACAATATTTGTGTGCTATTAGGGTAATCTAGTAAATATTATATTGTGCAATATTATATGATATTAAACAATATTGCGAATACTGATCAATGCCATACAATATTGTACAATATTTGTGTGCTACTATAGTAATCTAGTAAATAGTTTTCATATTTAAAGTTTTAAGAATACATTCGAAATGGATAGCAGCTCATAGCAGATTTGATTCTGATACGTCGAAAAATCGGTTAACATAAACCTGGAAATAAAAAAAAACTTGGACTTGTTTCTAAAAACCTGGACAATTTAAAGATTTTTAGATACTTATCAATAAAAAATGTGTCCTAGGTTTTGCAAGTCTGTTGTACTATATTGTACAATATTGTGCGATATTATAGGATACTCAGCAATATTCCACAATATTAAACAATATTGATCAATGTCCTACATAATTGTACAATATTTGTATGTAACTAAGGTGATCTAGTATATAGTTTTAATATTTAAAGTTTAAGAGAACATTAGTAATTGTTTTTAATTAATAGTTGATTTGACTCTGATACGCTGAAGCATCGGTTAATGGAAGCTTTCTAAAAACCGGGACAATTTGCAGATTTGTTCATATTTATCAATAAAGTGTACTATGTTTTGCAAGGCTGTTGCACTGTATTGTACAATATTACATGATATGAAACAATATTCCACAATATTAAACAATATTGTGAATATTGATCAATGTCATACAATACTGTACAATATTTTACTGTTATTAGTGTAATCTAGTAAATAGTTTTAACATTTAAAGTTTTAAGTAAACCTTCATAATGGGTTTGCAGGTAATAGTATATTTGACTCTGATACGTCGAAGTATCTGTTAATGAAAATTTTTCTTAAAACCTGGACAATTTACAGATTTTTGCATTGTTTCAAAATTTAGTACGCATTTTTATTGATAAATAAAATGGCATATTTTTCAGGTATTAAATAAAAGGTTTTCAATAAATTCTTTCATGAGAGATTACCACAACCAGAAATTACCTACATGATCTACCAGAAGGCAAACAGAAATATCTCAGTGACCGAACCGCCGCAAAAGCAACACTGGCAGGAACTGTGGTTGAGTCCTAAGGGCCATCACCAGCAAAGGCAGAACATCTCCTACAGGAAGTACGCCCCGTCATCGATGGGAGAAGCCACACTCCCACCTTTTTGTGTGCCCCAAAGGTGGAAAGAACATATCACCATGGCGGTAGTTTCTCATACTCAATTATGAGTTGAGAATTCAATGAGAGACGAAAACTACTTTTATTATTAAAAGATCCAATATTGAATTCTGCTTTATAACCTTAAACAAAATATTTTAAAGAATTTCTTTGCAAAAAATTACAAGACGAGAAATGCTATTAATCTACCTATAACAAATTTCTATCGAAATCATTCATTTCTCCTCAGGCTTATTGATTTGCAAAGAATTCGACATGAATGAAAGATATTTTTTAATATGATTTCGGCAAAATATTTCAAAAGCTAGAATAGATTACTTTTGGGAAAGTTTTCATTTTTGGAAACTTTCTGGAAATGAGATATGTTCTAATTCGATCTTTCTGGAATTTTTCTGGAAACAAGATATCTTCTAATATTATCTTGACAAAATATTTCAGAATGCTAGAATAGATTACTTTCTGGAAACATTTTTGATATACCGATAGCGTCACGATTGATCTTTTTTCCCCCCTCATAAATACGATAAGTATGTTTAGGCATCTTACCTGCTTCCACCAGAAACTTCTGAGAAGCCTTATATTTTACATATGCCAAAAAAAATAGTGTTTTTCTCTGAAATGTCCGTCTTATAAGGCTTCATTCACTTGTGCACATTCTTGAAAGTATGAGGCTATGTCTTGAAGAATATGTCTGATCTCTGAGGATGCATGACAATAATTGAAAGCAGTGTCTAGATTTAATTTTTGGGCTTGTTAGAGAACAAAACGGAGCAAGGGGTTGAAAAAAAGACAGCCTAATATATCAAAAATACAAATATTCTATGCGAGAACAAATGCATATTTATTCCTGTTTTTCACTTAAAAGCCTTCTTAAATCCGTCTTAAAAGCCTTCACTTTCGCACACGCTCGTAAGCACGTCTTAAGAATTTTTCTGATCTCTGGAGATGCATGATAGTAATTGAAAGCAGTGTCTAGTGGATTTGATTTTTGAACTTGGCAGAGAACAAAACAGAGCAAAGTGTTGAAAAAAAAAAGACAGCCTAATATATCAGAAATACAAACATTCTATGTGAGAGAGATACATACTTATGTTTTCAAATTGAAACTATTGTACTACTGTTGCAAGTATCGAAAAGAGTAGCAGAGCTGAGTAATAAATATCGATAATTAATTCGTTTATTATATCCATACAGCATACATCCAAATATCCCTATATATATATATATATATATATATATATATATATACAGGGTGTCCCAAAAAGATTGAAACGCGCTTTAATTCTTTAACCATTAGAGATAAGTAGGTGATGTAATTTGAAAAAATGTTCAAAATAAGATAGGAGAGAAGATTACATTAAGAAAAAAAATCCACCTATGAATTTTAAAAAGTTACACTTTTTAAATTTTTATACAACTCCTCTATGCAAATTTGATTAATTAGAAAGTTTTTCCTTTCCATCCCAGAAGACCATTAAAAATAGCTGCATAACTGTATCTTTAAAACTTTTTGAATAATAACACAGAAAAAAAATTGACTTATGTCACTTTTCCATACCACTTGAAAGACTTTTTCATCGGTGAAAATAGGGACCATATCCAAATTGATAATAGAAATTCTTCGATCAAAAAAGATGATAAGTGTAAAAGAAATCCAAAATGGCATTTAAATAAAGTCCTTATTGATGGAGTTAAACAGTTTTGACAACATAAGATTGTAAGAAGTGTAACATAAAAAATAATAATAATAATAAATAAAACGAAAATACATTTAAAAACACACGAATCATAAAGCATTCTCAAAATGTTTTCCATCAACACCAATACATAATTGGGTTCTTCTAATAATGCTGCTGTAAATATTTCGGAGTTCTCCTCCTGTTATATTATTGCATGCATTAATTATCTTTTGTTTAAGGTCAGTTACATTCAGGGGGAGAGTATTATAAACTAGCGTTCGAAGCCGACCCCCAAAATAAAAATCGAGTGGAGTTAGATCAGGAGATCTGGGGGGCCATTCTGTGGGTCCATTCAGACCAATCCACTGTTTTATTAAAGCTTTCGTTGAGCCAGTTTGTTACATTTATAGCTTTGTGTGCAGGCGCTCCGTCTTGTTGAAAATACCTTTTTTTTACTAATGACAATGGTGTCGTCTCCAAAGTATCTGTTACTATGCCATTTAAAATAAGTTGCAAACATTTTATAGCTATAAGTGTTCCTTCATAAAACACTGGACCAATCAGTTTTCCGTTCCAAATTCCGCACCATACGGACACAGAAAACTTTCTCTGGTGATGTATTTCTTGCACAAAAAATGGTTTTGTATCATTCCAATAATGATCGTTGTGTTCATTTATGTGTCCATTTTCCGTAAACAAACATTCATCAGTCCACATAATGTTCTGTTTGAATCTGTGTCCTGTTGGATTAATAACCAATTGGAGAATGCTACACGTCGGTTAAAATCAGAGGGATGGAGTGCTTGAAGTCCATGAATACAAAATGGATGCCAATTGTGCTTTTCAAGTATTTTATGGGTTGACGTCCTAGGTAATCCTGTAATTGCACTTGCTTTTCGAATGCTTGATCGTGGGTTGGAAGAAAAATAGGCAATAACATCAATTTCTTGGTCTTCATTGTACAAGATATTTCTACCAGGGCCAGGTCTTGGATTAAATGAACCGGTAGTTCTCAATCTTCTCATCATCAAATAAACAAATGTACGTGAAATTTCAGGCAAATAGGGATATCGCCGTCCAAATTCCAGAGCAGTTTCTGTATTATTTCTATTGCAAATAGAATAAATCATTGCTAGTTCAAATAGTTCGTCATTTGTTAAAAGTACCATAATGCAAAATTAGTTACAGTATTTTTACTTCGACAATATGAAACTCAATATCGATGAATGATTTCTAAACTTTATTTTGATATGCACGAGGAAATCTTGATTGAGTTGTACAGGAAAGAAATAATATTGGAACTAAATAAGTAAATTGAAAAATAATCGTCTGCATTTCTTTATGTAACTTAAAAATAAAAAAAAAAAACCTTTAATATACAGGTATTAGAAGCGGCTAAATTCCAGTTAAATGAAAGGTAAAAATCGTTTAGCAGTTAATTTGTTAGAATGTCGGTTTGACAAAAATGTGATGAATTTGAAAATAATTAAAATTCTACCAGATTAATTTAACAGTATTTTTCTTTTTTATAAATTTTGCTATAAAAATCTGTCAAATGACTTTTACTGATTTTCAACGAAATCTTATAAAATTTCTAATGTAAATCTAGAATATATGGCATAAAATTACTTGCCCCTGATAAGATTAAAACAAAAGACAATTCTGTAACTGTATCGTGAATTCTGTATCTGTACCGTAAATACGCAAAAATGTGTTTTGTAAATAACATAAAAAAATTTATGTGTTTATAATTTGTTGCAAATTTACATTTCCATTTTGGTATATGGTCACTAAAAACAGCTTTCAATTTTCAATTACGCATAACTAACTCAATTTTAAAGATACAGTTATGCAGGTTTTTTTAATGGTCTTCTGGGATAGAAAGGAAAAACTTTCTAATTGACCAAATTTGCATAGAGGGGTTGTATAAAAATTTAAAAAGTGTAACTTTTCCAAATTCATAGGTAGATTTTTTTTCTTAATGTAATCTTCTTTCCTATCTTATTTTGAACATTTTTTCAAATTACATCACCTACTTATCTCTAATGGTTAAAGAATTAAAGCGCGTTTCAATCTTTTTGGGACACCCTGTATATATATATATGTGTGTGTGTGTATGTGTGTGTGTGTGTGAATGGATGTGATAAAATGTCCATTCAGACTCATTCAGATAAGTATCTAGGATTAATGATTAAAAAGAAGTTTTTTAATAAAAATTTTATTTACAGCAAAGGATTTTTAAAAGAAAAGACATTAACAATTAGGACAGAATAGGCTATTTACAACAGAAATAAAAGTAGAACCTGTAGATGATACCAAGGATAAGGCCTAATAAAGTGTTCCGCAAAACTACGTGTATTATTGCGTATTAAAAAATCATAATATCGAAACGTATAACCCACTCTCTCCCTGCCTGCCGTGCGAATGCTCACATGTCGCTTTTCTGAAACTTGACGTCACGCGTTTTAGACTTTGGACCTATATTGTAGCGTAAATTGACTTTTTTGTATCAATGTTACCGACTTACCAAGATACTTGAAATTGAGATTTTTTTGGATATTCTGTGAAATAAAAGAGTTTGCTAAAGGCTCGAAGCATGATAACGAAATTTTTAAAACTTTGTTTCAATACATAGTTTTTCATGAACTTGCTGAACATATCTTAATTTTAAACGCACCATAAGTTTTATTTTATTCTAAAATAAATAGATTCTTTTATGTAAGAAAAATAAAATTTTATATATATATATATATATATATATACATATATATAATATACATTATTTCTTACTTTCAAGTGAGAATACGTAGAGTGTCGTGTGTGTGTAAGTAGTAAGCCTATAAGTTCATTTCTACTTTCAATGTCAGGGATTAAAAGTAAGATTTGTAGAATTGTATGCTATTACCATCTATTGGATTGACTGCAAGACAGATAATACATTTCCAGGAGTCAGAAAAGTTCTAAGGAGGAATATATTAAAAAATAAAATTGAAAATAGGAAGTTTGAATTCACATCTATAAGCAGTTTATGAAACGATCTTATTGTAAAAACACTCAAAAGATCGAATAATGTATTTAAAGGGAGGAACACTGGGGGATAAATGCACATTAATATCTTGTTAGCCACTATATTCAAAATAACACAATTTCGCCACATACCCTTAATTATTATAACCATTTTTCATTAATAATAATTGCATACTCTAATGGACACGCTGTTTAAAGCAAGCGACTAGTTAAAAATACTGGTTATCGATCTCATTTTCAATTTTTTTTGTCATTTCTTGTAGTTAAGACTTTCCTCTTTCAAAAAGAATTCAATAAAATCGCATGTGTGTGCCTAAACACCACCTCGATGCTTCTGTAGATTGAATGTTTGTATTAACACCAAAAAATTTATAAAATTTTCTCAACCAATTATTGAATGTTTCTATTAACAACAAATTTTTTTTTTCAATTTTCTCAACCAATTATTGCAGTTTCTATTAACACCAAAAAATGTATCCTATTTTTTCAACCATTTATTGCAGTTTATATTAGCACCAAAACAATTTATCCATTTTTCTCAACTAATTATTAAATATTTCTATTAACACCAAAAAAATTATCCAATTTTCTCAACCAATTATTAAATGTTTCTATTAACACCAAAAAATTTATCGTATTTTCTCAACTAATGATTGAATGCTTCTATTAACACCAATTTTTTTTTTCAATTTTCTCAACCAATTATTGCAGTTTCTATTAACACCAAAAAAATGTATCCCATTTCCTCAACTGTTTATTGCAGTTTCTATTAGCACCACAAAAAATTTATCAATTTTTCTCAACTAATTATTAAATGTTTCTATTAACACCAAAAAAATTTATCCAATTTTCTCAACCAATTATTAAATGTTTCCATTAACCCCAAAAAATTTATTGAATTTTCTCAATCAATTATTTTAATTTCTCGCTTTCTCATTAGCTGCAATCGAAAATCTCATGGAAAGAAAACAACATTAAAATCAAAATTAGAATAATCTGTACAGAAAAAAAAAAGGATAATGATTATAAAAGGAGAAAGTTTCCGCGATTACACAGTTGTTCCAATTTCGCTACTGTGGCTACGATATTTTATTTTTGTAATGTTCAGAGATTGACATATTTTAAGTAGGAAAATAAATTAAAAAACTTAAAAATCCCTGCATTTTCCGTGATTTTAAGGAAATTTTCATATTTCCCTGCATTTCTCCTGCTTCTGAAGATGAATTTTATAATCCCTATATTTTTCCAGCTCTCTCAAAGCCACGGTAACCCTAAAATAGAGCATTCCATTTTCCCCTCTTTGTGTAAACTAATATGACTGTTATGTCATTCAAAGATTAATATTTCCCTTTTCTCATAAGTTATTTGTCTCTATTATAATTAAATGGCGATTAGTTCCATTCGTTTGTACTGTTTAATGATCACACAAATGATGTTAACAGTGGTTTATAAGTAGAAATGACCTTGATAGTGACCCTTCTCTTAAAGGTCAAAGTGACCCTAAATCTTGCCCTTCAGATGTTCGGGAGGACATCTAGAGGACAACCTTCATTAAGTGCCTCATACTCAAATTTTTACTTAAAAAAATAATTGGTTTCTTTCAACTTATTTAAGTATAGTTATATAAATTTTAATGATTGAAATCTATATAACAATTTATTTATGCATATATTTTTTAATACTTGAATAGAACATTAAAACAAAGATATTGATTAACCTTTTCATACATAACAATGCGATTTTTTATGAAACACATGTTTGCATATACCGTGTGGTTTGCGCTGCATAATCAGAAATGTTTTTAGCGCCAATTAACTCCATCAAACTCAAACCCCAGATGTTTGGAAGGATAGAAAGTATTTATTAGTTTTCTTTCTTGAAATTTTCTACTTTAAGGAGTTATTTAAACTTTTACAATAAAAAGATTACAAACGTAATAACATGTTATAGATTTTATTTGAAATTTAATGCAATTTTAATAATACATTTAATAACACATAAAAATTGTTAAATTTCTTAACAACTCAACATTCATCTAACAGAATGTGCACATGAGAAAAATTGATGATACAAAATATAACATACAGTCATTTAGAATTTAGAAAATTCCAGACATAAAGCAGTAAGGGTTAAAGTGATATAAAAAGAAAATAAAAAGATGAAATTGTCTTTATTGATTTATGAATTCATGAATTATCTTTTTACTATGGAAATATACATACATTTATTTGTTGAGAAAAAATTCAATTTTTTTACTGTAATTTTATCCATTGATAATAGTATAATAATCAATAAATACAGACATCAAAAATGGCTATATAAATTAGAAAATGTAAAAAGGACTATTGTATTTCAAAGTATAAAAAACTGGTAAAATAAAATTTAAAAAATCAAATCTAGCTTTTGAAAAGTTTAAAAAAAAGGATAAGCATATAATACGAAGTTGCAATTCATTTGAGAATGTTTTATAGCAAATTGAAATATATTTGGAAAATATAAATGAATTCACAATTTAGGAATATGTGAAGCAATAAAGGAAATTACAATTTAGAAACATGCGACGCAATAAAAGAAATTACATATTAGAAATATGTAATGCAATAAAAGAAATTACAATTTTGAGACATATGATGCAATAAAAGAAGTTACAATTTAGAAATATGTGATGCAATAAAAGAAATTGCAATTTAGAAACAAGTGACACAATAAAAGGAATTTCAATTTAAAAACAAATGATGCAATAAAAGAAATTACAATTTAGAAATATGAGATCTAATGAAATTACAATTTAGAGACATATGATGCAATAAAAGAAATTAGAATTTAGAAATATGTTATGCAATAAAAGAAATTAAAATTAGAAATATGTGATGCAATAAAAGAAATTGCAATTTAGAAACATGTGACACAATAAAAGAAATTTCAATAAAAAAAAATATGATGCAATAAAAGAAATTACAATTTAGAAATATGAGTTCTAATGAAATTACAATTTAGAGACATATGATGCAATAAAAGAAATTATAATTTAGAAATATGTTATGCAATAAAAGAAATTACATCTTTGAAATACGTGATGCAATAAAAGAAATTACATCTTTGAAATATGTGATGCAATAAAAGAAATTACAATTTAGAAATATGTGATGCAATAAAAGAAATTACAATTTAGAGACATATGATGCAATCAAAGAAATTACATATTAGAGATATGTGATGCAATAAAAGAAATTACATCTTTGAAATATGTGATTCAATAAAAGAAATTACAATTTAGAAATATGTGACACAATAAAAAAATTCAACATTTTGCCAATTATTTGATAAAAAATATAATGAATGAAAATGCAAGGATAAAACAAGCAATCCTTTACCGTATTATTCATATAAAATCTTATAAAAATAACAGTGAACTTTTGGCACTTCTTGTTGCTTGCTGGCATTGAACCTCACATTAAATTGATTGATAAACACGCCTTAAAATATGGGATTGCAAACGCAAATGTCATCAGAAAAGCTCAAAAGTGTTTCTGTAAAGTATTTAGAAAACAACAGCTCCTTGAAAATACTAGAGTGACATGAAATTTAATATTTTTATTTGTAGTCTTTGCGAACAGCAGTTTATCAGCAAAAATAACTGTATAAAAGGCATCTTTGAACTGTAAGGTGGTTCAGTCTCTTTCTAGATGTGTCCACCTGTGGTTGTGGTGCAACTGATTCGGACGACGGTGTATTCTCTGGTCTTCGTCATGTCTTCTCGGACAGTATCCATTCTCGGGATTAAATAGTCCATATTCGCAATCAGGAATGTGGCACTGATTTGCCAAGACACATCTGTGAGGAAAAAATACAAGAATTATTAACGTTTCTTAATACATTCAATAACATAAAATGCAAATACAAAAATAAAGAAGTAGAATTGATTCGGCATAAAAAATTCAAAAGAAAAAGCGTAAAGATTGTTCAGACTCTGCAATCCCTTTAATTTCCGAATGCCTTCTTTAATAATTCCCGAAACACAGAAGTTATAAAAGGGCCAAAACCAGCATCATGCTACTAAAAATCTTATGACATTATGTTCATGTATGAAATCAGATTTGTGTGTGTTGTTATAACTACAAGTCAAAGAGAGTTATCCCATCTTCTTTTTATAGCATTGAGGAATAGGTATTAATGGTCATTTGACTACGATAATCTTCCATAAGAAGTATGTACTGGTAGTTTAGAGGAGGTAATTCGATCCTACATTATTACTATACTCCCTAAGGGAAATAAAACCAATCACTAATACCTCATTCCTATATTTGTGAGGAGATATTGGCAATCGGAATCGATTCTTCGAGGTTAAAATTATTATATTTTTTAAAAAATATTATTGAATATACCTAAAACCAATATAAATGCTTTATAAGTTATTTGTTTGCTAATATAACAGCCTCGTGATACATTAAATGAGGTATTGTGATACATAAAATTAGATACTTATAAAGTTGATTACTGATAAACTATGCAGCACTAATTTACCATTGTATATAAATATAAATTGTATATTATACCATTGTATATAAAGGATTAAATTTGTATGTATTGCAAAATGTCTAAATCAGAAATATGAGAGTCATAATACATTTGTATTCCCACTTAGAAAAACGCCATTTATTTACCAATAAACAGATTCAAAAAATGTTCAATAAGTATTAATATGTTTGAATCAAGAATGTAATTGTTTCATTACTTCAAAATAATTAATAAGTTATTTATGATAAAAACTAATTTTTTAAAAAGTTTGTCGATTTACGAAATGGATACAAGAATATAAAAATCGAACTTAAGGTAAATCAAACAAAAATTTACAAAAATTCGAATATTGTTGCATTTATCATTATTTCTTTTTGATTAAAGATTTATAAATAAAAAATATAAATTTGATTTTTAAAATTTTTATGTAAATACCTTCTATGTTTTTAAGATATACTTGATTTATCTGCATAGAAACCAAGTTAAATAGATACAAAAAATTTTTAAACAGAAATTTCTGAATAAAAACATTTTATTTGCTTATGATCTTCTTTGCTTCAAAGTTTATTACAGAAATTGAAAAACTTAAATGTTATTTATTTCAGAAACGCCGAATTTCCCTTAATGATGCTTCTTGCGAACAGCAGGAGGTCATTAAAAACACAATTATCTTTGTATCATAGCATAATGACGAGGATGTCATACGAGCTACCATCGATTTTCCACATCACATTAGGGTGAGGACATTTATTTGAAGGTTTCATGTAACACAGTACATGTACATTTATAGAGGATGAGTAGTGGAAAAACAAGTCTGTTTTGCCTAATTTCTTCGGCAGCACATTAATACTATTTTCTAATAATAAATTTTCTATATTAATGATTATTGCATACAATTTTGCATAATTTATTCTATATTACGTTATTACTGTTTTCTAATTCCGTTAATACTATAGACTAATTTCTTCTATAATGATTTTGTATAATTTCTTCCATAATACGTTAATACTATTTTTTAATTACATTAACACTAATTTCTTCTATAATATATTTGTATAATTTCTTCTAAAATACGCTAATACTATTTTCTAATAATTAACTTCCTAAAATAATGATTATTACATACTATTTTGCATAATTTATTTTATATTAAGTTATTACTATTTTCTAATTTCGTTAATACTATAAATTAATTTCTTCTATAATACTATGCATAATTTCTTCTATAATATTATGCATAATTTCTTTCATAATACGTTAATATTATTTTTTAATTACATTAATACAAATTTCTTCTACAATACAGTTTTATAATTTCTTCTATAATACGTTAATACTATTGCCTAATAATTAACTTTCTATATTAATAATTACTACATACTATTTTGCATAATATATTCTACATTACGTTATTACTATTTTCTAATTTCGTTAATACTATAAACTAATTTCTTCTATAATACGTTTGCCTAATTTCTTCCATAATACGTTAATACTATTTTTTATTTATATTAATACTAATTTCTTCTATCAAATCAAGTCCGGTCAAATCCATTTTATTTATTGATCGAGATGGAGATAGCTACAACAGTATTATACACATAATTTTTAAACATTTAATTTAAATGAAAACACATTTGTCAACAATCATGCGTTAACTTGTTGGCGTAATGCACATGTCTGTGTTTCCTAAGCCAGTTGCGGAAATGCAATGCAGATTAAAATGTTTTTATTTCCTTTATTCTGTTTTCTTTTCATTTAAAAGTACTACAGAATGAATCCGGAAGATCAATTCATTAACAACATTTGATTTTAAATACATCAAACGCAAAGAAAATAAATAGGATCGTTTAAAATAATCGCTCGAAATGCTGCTCACTTAAACTCTGCTGGGGAAAAAAACTGGAGCCTTACTTATCTTTGGAGGGATTTAAGCTTTTTGGCGCGAAAGTTAGTTTTTAATTAATAAAAAATTTACTACTCAACTCACAGGGATAAAAAGTAGCCTATGCTCTATTCCTGACTATAATCCATCTTTGTGCTAAATTTCATCCAATTCTGTTCTGCTTGAGTAACAAACATCCATCCATTCAAACTTTCACATTTATAATATTAGTACAGATACAATTAAGGCATCACTTTACAAGAAATTAAAATGTTCTTCTAATTGCTGAGTAAATAATATTGCCATCCTATCATATAGGATAGCTCCAAGTAAGACAGGTGAATTAATGTCTTATGAGAGAGGAAAACACATTAGAACATTCACATATATTTATTCCTTTAGTTAGATAAATTTTTACCTATGGTCAATATAGATGACATACTCAGTGCAGGTGATATTTTCTTCTTCATATGGATTGGTAGAGATGATGTACCACTAAATTATCAGAAAAGCTCTTCTTTGAAACTGAACTTCCTGCCTTCTAATCACAGAATGTCTTATAAGAACAGAATGCCAATCAACATTGTTAGATGACTTCACGATATTGTTCTGCATTCAAAGTGTGGCAGTGCAGATATAGAGCAATATCTTTTGCTAATAAGGTAGAGTTCCGTCGCAAAATCCTTAGTGTTGCTTTACAACGGGACGTTGGTATAACTAAACTAAACTAAAAAAATTCATGAATTCACTTTTTAGGGGTTACTTGGTTTGTCCTCTAATCGTCAAAGAGATAATACTATTAATATGTGTCGGTTCTTCACCTAATAAATGGGTGAATGAATTGCTAATTAGAAAGAAAAAAATACTAATCGAAATATGTCATAGATTTTCTCATTCAATAAGCTGTAAAGATTGCAAAAACCCTTTTCGTTTCTATTCAGAATATTCTGTTTTCAAAAGATATTTTTAGATTTCTCTTAGCCGTGATGTAAAGATTGATCAATAGGATATACTGGATGAACTTCAATTCCTATACGTTTTAGGATAGACGGAACAACCCCATAGTGGATAGAGACATGACGATGACCCATTCCAATGGAATACCAAGAGAATTTCTCCCTCTCGTTATAAGATAACAATGAAGTTGTACCATTTATCTCTCAGAAACTCACTTCTTAAGGGCTCCTTGGTTTATATTCTAATCACTGAAGAGATAATACTACTAATATCTGTCAGTTCTTCGCCTTAAATGGGTGAATTAATTGCTAATTAGGAAAAAAATTTTAATCGAAATATGTCATAGATATTTTCATTCAGTGACTTTTAAGGATTGAAAATCCTTTTTTGTTTCTATACAAAGCATTCTTTTTTCAAAAGATATTTTGAGATTTCACTTAGCCGTAATCTAAAGATTGATCAATAGGATATATTGGATGAACTTCACATCCTATCCTTTTTAGGACAGACGGAACAGTCCCATAGGGGTTAGAGACATGACAATTGCCAAATCGATGGAATACCAGGAGAATTTCTGCCTCTCGTTATGAGATAACACTGTTGTTGAACCATTTATCTCTCAGGAACTCACTTCTTAGAGGTTACTTGGTTTATATTCTAATCATTAAAGAGATAATACTACTAATATGTGTTAATTCTTTGCCTAATAAATGGGTGAATTGATTGCTACTTTAAAAAAGAAGGCTAATTAAAATTTATCATAGATATTCTCATTCAGTGGCTTGTAAAAATTGAAAAACTCTTTTGTTTCTGTACAAAATACTGCGTTTTCAAAAGATATTTTTGGAATCTTTAGTTGGGATCTAAAGATTGATCAATAGGATATATTGGATGCAATCCATATACGCTTTGGACAAAAAAATATGCCAAGAAATTCTTTTAGAAATTTAAGGAAAATTTACCATCGAAAAGATAGTTTAGAAGGGTAGTTCGAAAAATCCATCCAAGTGGCTTCAAAATCTCTCGGGTTTGAGAGGTGTCTGAAGAAGATGGAACTGTTTGGAATTCTCACGGAGAACTATCTGGAAGATGAAGCCCAGCGATGGTTCTCACAAAAAATAAAAGGATTGATAGGAACGAATTCAAGATAAGGTAGATATAAAAATGAAACATAACCTGTAATACTTCTTTTTCTCCTCTGAAGGAATAAAATATTCCTAATAATACCTCCAAAATGGCGGATTTTCATGCTCGGGCACTAAATAAAATCACAATTTTTTTCTTAAAATTTATTAAATACGCAGAAGTTCTTATTTATCATTTTACGCAATGCCAGTCAACGGAACTATTTCCAACGACAGCTTTTCAAGCATATTATGAGCATTTTTTTAAAAAATGAATGGTATTGTAGCCTACTTCCAATTTTTATTTATTATTATGTGCAAAGAGATGAAATTCAAAATTTTCAGTGTTTTCCTTTGACTGAATAACCTTGCACATTTTTGAAAATAAAATCTAGCCTTATATAATCTTAGAATTTATTTTTATGAATAAATCTTTATTATTATTATGGATTTCAGTAATATGACTTATCTTCTGTCTTTCCCAAAAGTGGATACCTCAGATATGAGAATGAGAAGTTTCCGGCATTGTAATTGGTTCTCGCCACCCTCTTGGGTATAGAAATGGAAGGATTGATTACCTCCTACCCATGAGGGGACGTGCTTCCCAAAGGAAGGGTTGTAACATGACCGGTGATGGTTTTTATAACTTATTCTTACTATCGTCAATGCTGTCATAGTGGTCCATCCAGTCAGATATATCCGTCTGCTTTACTGGTAGCTTGGAATAGTCAAGCTTTTGATTACTTTTTCTATATGCTTTATATGACATTTACCAAGTAGGGCAAGTCGCAGAACATAATTATTAATGCGGGATTAGAATATTTATGACACTAACAACTAAAAATCTGAAGAAATATTTTCAAAAATATATATTTTTTAAGATTCAAAGTTTTTTTTACTGTTTAGTATTCACCTAGTTTTTCTCCGGACAAAAATGAGGTAAAAACTGAAATATTCAAATTGCAAGGCTAATTATGGCCGAAAAAATATTTTTTGATGTCTTCATTCTCACGGAAATTAACTTTTGGGAACTTCCCACTCTTAATTACCAAAAAAAATTCGTTTTTGAATCTTGGCCAAGAAGTGATAACTTCTGCACGGCAATGAAGTGATCTACTTAATAGAGGTTTCAATAAAGAACTGAATTATTCAGCTGCAACATAAAATGAATTTACTGAAATCTTCAATAAGGATTTTATAAGAAATTCGCAATATAATTGAATAAAAACACATGGAATAATGAATATGAAGATGAATTTTTAAAATTAGTAAGACTATAAAAATTAATAAACATTTTATTTGCACAAATGAACCTTTTAAAATGAGCATATCTTATATATTTCAGCTTCAGTAAGACATTTTTTTGATTACATTATTGTACATCTATTCCAAAAATGATACAAAAAAATCTTTTTGGTTTGAAAGATATTTATCGAACCAAATCCATAAAGAATCCTTTAAAGAAATGAAGGAAAAAAGATATGAAAAGAATGAGTTAAGAGGTGGCATACCTTCTCTCGATTTCAGCAAGTGGCTCTCTCCCCCTCTTGATACGCAGACAGGGTTTCTGGCGATCAAAACAGTCGCACCCGCATCGGCCGTCCTTGTACACACGACTTGTAAACGGTACCGGGCACTCACGGCACCTGAGTAAAAGAAAAAATGGTCATCAGCAAAAGTTCAAGAATACCTTCAATAAACTGTGGTTTTGTTGAACTATGTAACTCATTAGATTCTTAGTTAAGTATTTTTTTAATCATTTGGAAACAACTGAACATGGTATAACCTTCCATACTTAAGTAATTTTTCTTTATAGTCTAATTAGATACTACTAACTGTTTAGTATA
>JAPMOQ010042969.1:2472414-2495694 GCA_026543055.1 Argiope trifasciata
ATATATATATATATATATATATAGCATTACTACTGAAGTCTAGAAAAGATGTATTTAATTTGAGGGTTTTAATATATATTGTGGAGTTAACATTTCGAAAATAAATTTGGTTCTTTTAAATTAACTTGATATTGTTTTTTAAACGTGTAAATTAACAAACGTGAATAATATTTAATGTATATTTGATTAAAAATACGACAGATGTTGAAATGCTTGGATGTGTTTGTCAAATGTAAAACGATAGCAAATGAAAAAAATCAATTACAGATGAAGCAAAACAAATAATGGTTCATTTATAGCTACCATTGTATTCAGAATTAGTATCAAAAAATCATATCACTCTAGACTATTAACTGTCTTTTACCCTCATTTAGCCTTCAAATTCAATATATTTAAATTACATTTCTCGAAATAATCAATTCATAATAGTGTATATTTATACATATGAAAAATTTCTGTTATGTGTATAATTCACTGAGTATATTTTTCAAGGATTTTACTAACATTGAACATTGATTCGCGGTGTCTGTAGTTGCAACTTCGGATAATGAAACATTATGTTTTACAATAAAAATTTACAATGTTATTAATTTTTCAAAGGTATGCATTCAAAGAAAAGAAGTTTTTCTTCAAAAAGTTAAAGATTTTCGTAATTGTTTAAGATTTATTTTCCGCTTATAACAATAATGAAATTACTGTTTCAAAATTATGCTTTTCTTATCTTTGATGAGCAATTCATAAAATAATAAGAAATATTTATTAAAATTTCTTAAAATACGAAATAATATATCCATTGAGAATATTCAACCTTTTCACTAAAAATTCATTAATATAATAAACTGTCGTTTTCGAGAAAAAAATCAGAAGTTTTCATATTTAAAAGATAGATGGCGACACTACTTGTCTTTTGAGAAAGCATCCAAAACGTCCCGCGAAATTTAGATAGGTTGAAAGCAAATTTTGGCAGATTCAATAAGGAAATCACTCCAAATCTGCTCTCAGAGCAACAAAATAAATAGTTTAAAAATTCCGAAAGCAGCATTTGGCAAAAATTTTGCACTTGAGCAGGATTATTGAGAATTAACTTTGAAACGATTTTATACGATTACATTAAGCTTACATGACAATGAACTACTATTATATGATATAATATAAAGATTACACAATCTTCTAAATTAAAATTACTTGATTTAAAAAAAAGCTAAATCTTTCGCACCAGATTTAAATTAGGTCTTCCTAATATTTAATTTAGGTCTTAGTTAGATATAAAAAGCACGCGTACTATCGTAGGCAATGAAGTTAATTAAGCTGATACACATGTGCTTTTATATAGGTATGAACATGTGTCTTGAAAATAAATAAGTGAATGAAATAAAACTGCAAAATGCATATTTTGGTCTAGGCCTGATTATCATTCATCAACAAGAATATATTCCTGTTAAAATAATTTAATAAAATTTTTTAACTGATAAAAATTATTACACGAATATTCAGAAGCTAATTTAGAACAACCCAATAATTTATAAGATATTAAAATACTTCAGCAATTAAATTAAGGATTATTATTAACCCTTAACTGATGAGATGAAAATTTAGAACGTAGCTGGGAAGGTGCGGTCTACGAGGTTGCATTTTCTTTACCCTCGAATCAAATTTTCTAATTAAAGTATTAGATTGAAAATCAGCCAATATATTCTATAGACATTTTTCTTACTATATAAATGTGTTTTAGAAATTTTTAAAAATGTTTTATCACTGAAAAAAATAAATGCATTGGATCATACATTTTCTTCTCAAATTACATATAACAATAAATAATATTCTTGAAAAAATATTACTTTATACTTTTAAAATCATATTTATTTTTCCAATATATAAAAGTATATGGAAAACAATGTAATATAAATAAATATAACAACTAATAGAACAACTAATTAAAAACCTAAATAAATATAACAACAAAAAATATAACAACTATTAGAAAAATCTAAAAAATTGACAATGGGAAAAAGTTGCCCTTTTTTTTATCGGCTTGTGTGATTTTTGTAGCACAGATTTCTATGGCATTTTAAACTTCATAATGTTAAGTAACACTTAACTGAATTCTACATTGTTAACTAATTTTTAATGAATTAACCCTCGATAATCCATCTGATTATGTATTTCTGCAGTCAGAAGATGTTTTCTTACGAATGGAGAAGATGTAATAAATAGATCGAAAATACAAATTTATCAATATCGTAAATATTAATAAAACAGGAAGTTATATTATTCGATCCTAATGATAAAATTCCATAATTACGGTGTTCATTTCATTTTTAAAAAAATAGAAAAAACCTGAAAATTATGCAAACTTTTTGGCGTCACAGCTCAGATTTCGGTAGTTACTAAATTAGATCTTAATTCCGAATTAAGTATATATCAATAATGAGAAATAATTAGTGAGCATAATATAATTTTCAACAGAATGAGTATAACATCAACTATCATGTGAAATAGGAGATCAGTAACCGACTAATTTTTGGAAAAATGTATGCATTAATAAAGAAGAAATAATTAGGCACTAGATGGATACGTAGTCTAAGATTCAACAGAGTGGATATAACATGAAATAACTTGTAATCTCAGATTTCGGGAGTTACTAAATTAGATCTTAATTTCGAATTAAGAATGTATAAGTAATGAGGAAATAATTAGTGAGTATAATATAGTTTTCAACAGAATGAGTATAACATCAACTATAGGAGATCAGTGACCGACTAATTTTTGGGAAAATGCATGCATCATTAAAGAGGAAATAATTAAGCACTGATGGATACGTAGTCTATGATTCAACAAAGTGGATATAACATGAAATAACGCGTAATCTATGTGCATGTGAAATAAGAGACTTAGGACTTAATTCGGAAGAAAAAAAAATGCAAGCACGTCAGAGGAACAAGCTTTCAGTGAATAATTGCCCAAAAAGCATGGATGGAGCTATTATTACATTTATATATGTCAGAGTTATCATTTGATCTTGAATTACGCAGACAGTTCCAAGATTCGCAAAAATCCGTCATGCAATGTCAATGACCGTGTGAACCGAAAAATGTGGGACGAGAAATGTTCCCATATAAATCCTTTACTGCAAATGAATGAGATCTCTCTCTCTGTCTTTGCTTACATTAGGTTGCCAAATGATGGATTTACGGCGCGGGCCAACACAGAAACTGCGACGAATTACGATTATCGTGGATGTAAAACAAATTTATCTTTATTTCAAAGAATCACCTAATTGAAGATGAAAAGGAAGCGATAATTGATTGGCCCAAAATAGGCTCCGAATGTTCTAGACTGTATAGATCTCGTGGATAAGACGGCAGAGTCATTTGCTTCTCCAATTAGTCGCATAATTTATAATACTGAACATAGGTATCTGCGTTTTATAAACTCAAAACTAGGCATCAGATTAGAAGTATTTAATAATTCAGATTAGAAATAAACATTAATCTCAAGTTTAAATTGTATTAAACGGAATAAAATTGAAAAGAATGCTGAATCCTATTTGAACACTTTATCAAGAATCAGCTGCAAGCGGGGACTCAAGTCAAGGATCATGAGGCAGAATCAATCATTAAAAAATTATTCCAGCTCGATTGGTCTATTTTATTGCAACTTAAATATAAAGTTATGGATTATTTCAAATTTTGATAATAATAACAATTTTGATAACAATTAGTTTTACATGTAGCAGCGTAGGCACACTCTAAATGCAATGGATCGTTCTCATAAATTCCTTTTAGCTCAGATAATATTTTCTTAATAAGTTAGTTTCACAAAAGTTATTTTTAACTTTATAGTTTGGGTTTTCGTAATATTTACTAAAGTAATTAAATATAATGAGATTTGTCATTTACTTCTGTAATTAGTCGCAAAATTTATATTAATGAACACAGGGATCCGCGTTTTATAAACTCAAATCTAAGCATAAAATTAGAAATATTTGATAATTCAGATTTGAAATAACCATTAAACTCAAGTATAAATTGTATTAAACAGAATAAAAGTGAAAAGAATGATGAATCCTATCTGAAAACTTATCAAGAATCAGCTTCAAACGGGGACTCAAGTCAAGGATCATGAGGAAGAATCCATCATTTTTTTTAAATTATTCCAGCTCATTGGTCTATTTTAATGCAATTTAAACATAAAGTTATTGATTATTTCCAATCTTGATAGTAACAAAAAATTTTGATAATCATTAGTTTTACTTGTAGCAGCGTTGGCACACTCTAAATGCAAATTATCTTTCTCATAAATTCCTTTTAGCTCAGAAAATATTTTTTAAAAAATAAGTTAGTTTTATAAAAACTGTTTTTAACTTTATAGTTTGGGTTTTCATAATATTTAGTAACTGATTTAAATATTACGAGGTTTATATCTAAATAAATAATTTAATCAGAGTGTTTCAATTTTATTGAAATAATTAAAATTTCTTAAGAAATTGGGGCATTTTTCTTAACTAACAATTTGACCATTATTTTTACCATACTTTATATGATGGTGTTTTAAATAGGACACCAATTGAAAAAAAACCCAATTCCGAAAAATTGACAGAAATCCAAGGCAATGCTTACCAATCAGATATTTAAAAAAATTGAGAAGTATTTTTTGGTTGATTTAATTTGGTAATTCAATGTTGTGTTATTAATGATTTAAATCAATTAAAATTTTATTATTGTTTTCGTTTTTCTCCTATTTTTTCAATTTTTTCTTAAATATCAAACAATAAAATCCTTAGTGCCACGATTTTTTTCAAAAAGTATGATTCCTTTCTTTTTCTGAGAAAGAAAATGTGTAGATTTATTTTATGTAGGTAATTATGTTCAGATAGAATGTTTAAAAAGAAAACAGCTTTGTTTTAAATTATTTTTGCCAGAATTAAATGAAATTAAATTTGCCAGAACATAAATTAGCTGCCTTCTGGCAGCTAATTTATGTTCTGCGAAAATGTTAAAAAAAAGGCATGTTTTAAGAGAAGGCAGAATTAAAAAGAAGGCAGTTTTGTAATGATGTTGAGAACGGTGGTAAGGATGTTTAGTTAGCTAAAAAGATCATGGATCACTTCATTTTGATGATTTTGGGGGCCTCCATTTAATCAAAGATTGCACTGTCAGAGAGATTTCAAACGTTTTCGCAGAATGGTCATGATGATGTAAGAATTTCACTGGCTATAGTGCTTTATTGACTCTCAAGACCAAATTTCTTTTAGAAAAGGCCATTCCGTGGGAAAAAGTATGAGCGTTTGTTGATTTTTCTGAAGTTTCCACAGATCCCATAGAATTGTCAATTACCAAATTCTAACAAACTACGAAGCTTTTAAAAATTATATCTGATGATTTGGCAAAGGCAATACATGTTTCTATGAGAAAGAAATGGGTATGTTTCCACACTTTATCAAAGAGTGTGAGCTTTGGAATACGGAACGTAAACAATTACCTTCTCTTTGGATGCAAATAGAATTGAACATCTTGCAGAAATTTCAATTTGACAGCGATTATGAGATCCTGATTGTTGAGAAACAATTGACTAAAGAATAAGACGACAATTAGTTGTCTGTATTTATAGGCATTATTGTTTTTGATGTTTTGTGGCATTTTATGTTTAAATTTTTACTATTTTTTCCATTTTTTTTTCTTATTTTATATTTTTATCTTTTTATTATCTACTGTTTGATAATAAAATTGAAAATTTTATTATCTACTATTTAATAATAAAATGGAAAATTTCATTACCTACTGTTTGATAATAAAATGGAACATTTTATTATCTACTGTTTGGTAATAAGTCATATGAAGGACCTACATATAAGTAAGACGGCAGCTGGTTTTCTAATTTGCCCTTTGGTGGCTATCAGTCTCTTTTGACTTTCCTACTGATTGAGTTGCTGTTCAACAGACCTTCGTTTACCATTTGATATTCATCGAATTTTATATTGCATTGTATAATTATAGTACCCTGAATTGGTCATTACTAAAATTTTGCTTGAAATTTGAAAATATCAATTCGAGTTTTATATTCGGATTTAGTTGGATTATGTTTAAGGCAAAAACAAGCAGATTTAGCTTTTCTTATTAAATTTTTAACCTTCAAAAACGCATATGGAGACAGATTTCAAGCAAGAAACAGTGTGGAGTTATCTTAATAAGCCAATAACAGCCACTAAACATTGACGATCTCTTTTGTCTAGTTGATATGTTACGCGGCCATAAATCGTAAGATCGCGATTTCGATCCTTGGCGGAATAAAATCCCACATTGGCGCGATGCCATAATATAATTCGGCACATTGATGACCTCGGACAATGAACACGCTCTTTGCTCGCCATAACGCTTGCCCTACCATAAAGTCGTGACTCACTTGAAGCAGCAGCAACGATTCTCAGATGCTCGCCATAATGCTTTTAGTTTTAATTCGCTCGTTTCTCCGCCAAGTCACTAGTGGGGGAAGTATTGTGGAGGTATCTTAATAAGCTAGTAACCGCCACTAAGCATATGCGATCTCTTTTGTCTAGCTGATATGTTACGCGGCTGCAAATCATAAGATCGCGAGCTCGATCCATGGCGGAATTCCATTGGCGCGACTCCACAATATCTATTGTCACAATGGTGACCTCGAACAATGAACACGCTCTTCACTCACCGTAACGCTTGGAGCGACCAATCTCCAAATTGGCGCGACTTCGCAATATAAATTGCCATAAAATAAGTTAGTTTTAATGACATATAAAAAAAAGATAATTCACAATAATTATAATACTTATTTTGTGTACTACTGTGCATTAATTGCAAGTATTGCACAAAATTAGTTGTATACTTTTTAATATTCGTGACAAAAGTTCTGTACACACTTACTTATGTAAAATAATTATTCAAAATTTTTTACTACATTCCTTATTCTTATATCTGGGTCTCAAGAGTTTCAGATTTAAACTTATTATTATTAAAATTGTATACAGTTGAAACATGCACAGTTATTTTTCAATTATTAGCTTCTTTCATTTAATCTATATTTACGTCGGGCTTAAAGTGTTTGAACTGACTGATTATCTGTAAAAACTAATCAAACACAAATACAAAATGTACATTTTTTTAAACAAAAAATGGAATGCTCCAGATGATAATTAAAAGATTGTAGGCAGTTCTGTTAAATGGTAAAGGATACCTTTCTTTGACATTGAGGGATGACCTCGGAATGAAACATCAAAACAAGATGATGACGTCAAGACATTAAAAGTTCTTTTTTTCTCGCTTCATTTGAAGGACTTATTTAGAAAAAAATAGATCTCAGGCCATTTGCAGTTTGGTTAAGCCCAAAAGAAGAAACATTATCTTTAAAAAATTTGGATATAATTAAAATATATTTAAAAAAATCACGAAATTGGAACTACAAACCAGACATGGGAATGTATATCGCAGCAACAGTTATGTTACTAGTTTAACGACCTTCTAATAAAGTTGAAAAATACTTTATTGGGATTTTCACAGCGAAATCAATCAATATATTTGGCCAGAAATAGAAAAAAGTCTGTTCAAAAAAGTATTAAGATGATATTAAATCAAGTCACAAATATAATGAATATAAATAGTCAATTGCAGAAAAAGGTAGAAAATCCTTTTAGAGGATAAATATTATATGCAAAATGATGGATTAATTAGCATGTATTAACTCAGAGAACGAGTGAAAAGTAAAAATTTAAAATGATTAATGTTATTTTTAATATACTAAAACAATTTATGTTTCAAAATATCCAATTTAATAACAATATTGTTTTACATAGCAGTAGGATTTGTGCAGTGAAATAAATGAATATTTGACCAGAAATAGAAAAAAACTCAGTTAAAAAAAGTATTAAGATAATATCAAATCAAGTCACTAATATAATGAATATAAATAGTCTATTGCAGAAAATGGTAGAATTCTTTTTCTGCTTCTAGAGAATACATATTTTATGTAAAATGGTGGATTAATTAGCATGTATTAACTCAGAGAACGAGTGCAAAGTAAAAATTTTAAGTGATTAATATTATTTTAAAAATACTAAAACAATTTATAATTTCAAAATATATAATTTAAGAACAATATTTTTATATATCCGTCTATTAAGGTTATTAAATTTTTTAAAGAAATTTCAAAATAAAATAAAATAATATATATAAAAAATAAACAGATAGCATAAACGTATTAGGATTTTCCCTGCTTGTTTAAATAAAATTGAAGGATTTGCTGCATAAAGGAGGTAGCTCCAATTATTCAAGTTTGTAGAAAAACAGCGGTAGCACCAGGAACTATCTCTGTATTACAACAAACCTATGAAACAAACAGATCTATCGCTTGAATTAACACGAGAACTAACAATTGGAGCTATATCTCTCTGGTACCAAAGGAAAAAGTTTATTTTTTTCAACATGATAATACATGTAACTTCAAATTTCCCTAGTTGTAGATACGTCCTTTTTGAAGCAAACCCTTCAACTATAAACACTATTCTGTCATTCATGATGAAAATTTTATAATGTTCTATAAAAATAAAAAGGAATGTTTGTCTGCATGTATCTTATACGCTGCCGTACCACTCATCCGATTATGATAAAAATTTGAATACTTATTACTTAAACAGTACAGGATGGATATAGGCATAGTAAATTTATCTAATATATAAAAATATATTCATATACATTAACCAAGACTTATTGGCAAAATAAATATCCAGGGAGACAGCAGATTCAGTAAAGATGCTAAATTCAAACAAGGCGTTAATATTTCGCAGCTATTGTATGTACTTGCAATGTAAGTCGTTCTCTGAGGTAATAGTTTTATTAGAGGGTAAGCGAGGAAGTTTTAGAAGATACAATCCTATAGGTTTGAAATTTTAACTAAAAATTTAATAAAATTTTAGGTTTTATGCAATAACTTCCGAAAATATTACAGTACAAATAATTTTACTCCATCTTTTTTTAAAAAAATTATCTTTTCAGCTATATTAAAGATTTTATGGTATGATTATATTTTCTATGTTTAATCCATTTTAAAAGAAAACATTTTAATCACATTTTCTAATATTAAACTTCATAATACGGAACGAATATTAAACGAATCAAGAGATACAATAAATTGTTTCTTTCATTACCATTCTGAAAGAACACCAAGCTTTACAATTCTAAAAGAATACACAAATCTAATACATAAAAATGAATATTTGTTTGTAGAATAGAATAATAAAAATAGAATAAATTTTAATTATTCTCCTTTACGAATCCTTCAATTTCAATGAATGTATTAATTTCCGATACGAAAAGAAATATCATTCTTCCTATCATTCCTAATTAAACAAAATAACTATTTCAAATTCCAAACGATGTTTCCAAGATCATTTTAACTGCGGCAGTAACGGGCCAGGTACCAGCTACTAATAATAGTAAAAAGGAACACATATTTGGAATTATACATCTTCCAAATAAAAAATTCCTGCATGAGTTTCAAAATCATTCTCACAGTAGGATTTTTCATAATCAGTGGAATTTTATCACGATAGTTGAAAAGGGGAATAACATCCGGGAATTTTCAGTTGGATTAAGATTAAGATATTCTGATGACCTGTTAGATACTTTAAATCATTTAGCTTTAAGCGCAGTTTCAAAACACTCAGGTTATTATCACGACAGAGATGAGTTTCAGGTTATTATCACGACGTGGAATTGCAAGAACTCTTAAAAAGTAATATAATAAAATAAAATACAGGAATATTTCCTACTTATGAATGTTTTCACATTATCTTTGTTGATCTGAAATAGCTTTTAAGCCACTCTACATTAACGTAGAAAAAATTATGTCTGCTCTTTGTTATGTTAAAAAAACTAAGGAATGAGGATTTTATTTCGTTTCATTCATCAGCATTAATAAGATATTTCTGATATGATCTGGATCATGCGAATACTAGGGTTTATTTCCTGTACTTGGCGATGGCAAAGGCTATCAAAAAGCGCGAAGAAAAAATTTCACCAATTTGACGATTCCAATCGCCAAACTATATAGCATGTGATTCGCACACTCAAAAACATTCATGATAAATAATAATGCACTTGTGTATACTTGGTAAAATCCTATTTTAGCCCACCTCTGGCGGCTTTTTCAAAATCTCGCCAAATCGAAAGTATTTGAATTAAAAGGTTAAAAAAAAGAATTCTTACCTTTCGCCAAAAAATTTTTATTATTCGCCAAAGGTGGGCAAAACTAAGATTGACCCTGTATACTTATATAATTTCACAAAAATTGTTCTTGGTGCATTTGGTCGTAGTTAAAACCGAATTGTATCAAAAAAAACCTACAGATTAAGGATTGTATTTCGTTTTAATTATCATAAATAAGAAATTCCTGATATAATCCGGATCACGCTTATACTAAGATTTATTTATAGTACTTGTCGATTATAACGGCGATCAAAATGCGCCAAGAGAAAGTTTCACCAATTTTGCTATTTCAGACGTCCAACTATATAGCGTCTGATTCGCATGCTCAAAAATTTCCATCTATACTTATAATAAAGCTCAATGTGTGTGTGTGTGTGTGTGTGTGTGTGTGTGTGTGTTGGCGCTCTACAGACCAGACAGTTGGACCTACAGCTACTAAATTTGGTACATGTATACCTTGGAGCTTGGGAATGTGCACCTCGGAGCCCTTTTTTTCGAATTTTTAATTAGAATTTGAATTAATTAAAATTTAAGCGAAATTTCGACGATTTTCCGCAATAACTTACGAAAATATTATCGCACAAACATGATTTTTACATCAATTTAAAGATTAAAAAATTAGCTTTCTAATGGAATCTTTTTTTAATGTATAACTTAAGCTTCTATTTTTAACGAATTTTTAAAGAAATATTTTAACCATGTTTTACAACAATATATTTCGGACAAAACAATAAAATTTAATCTGCACGTGCACGTCAAGGGGGAAAAATTAGGTTTCATCAGCATGTTGCCACCCTATTGACGGAAGTTCAAACTAAAAAAAAACAACTATCATTACAAATTAAATCTAAAGAAATGCAACTTTTAGCACGTGACTGGATAAAATAAAAGAAATATAATATGTGACATTTTCTAAAATAAATAATGAACGAGCAAAGGGAAAAAAATAGCTTTTATTAAACTGTTGAAATCATACTGACAGAAGTTCAAATTAAAAAATAAATTAACTATGACTGCAAATTAAATCGAAAAAAAATTTAACATTCACCACGTGATTGGATGAAATTAAATAAATATTAAATGTTATGTTTTCTAAAAAAGAAATACAATACAAAGGTTTCTATGATCGTTTGCAACATCTATATCATTAATTTAGTAAATCAGTGTTACGTGACTTTCGAAGTTTAAATATATCTGGCAGAGAAATTATAAAGAGAGCAAGGCACATAAGTATTTAATTGAAAATCTTAGACCCCATTACTCTTGGCGAACCAGCTGGTCGCCAAAGGCGTCTAGTAATAAATGATAATGCGCTTTAGTATATTTTTACAATTTGGCGACATTTCTTTTTGGCGCATTCGTTGTTAAAACGGAATTTTATCCATAAAACTACGGATTAAGAATTGTATTTCATTTCATTTATTATCATAAATGGGCAATTTTTAATATAATCCGGATCAGGCGAATACAAGGGTTATTTCTAGTATTTGCCGATTACAACGACGATCAAAAAGCGGCAAGAGAAATTTTCATCAAATTGATGATTTTAGTCGCCAAATTATATAGCATGTGATTCGCACCTTCAAAAATTTTCAAAATAATTAGTAATTCACTCGAGTATACTTTTATAATTTGGCCAATTTTTTTCTAAGCTTTTTTTGGTTGGCGTCAAAACCGAATTGTACCCAAAAATCTAAAGAATAAAGATTATACTTCGTTTAATTTATCACCATAAATAAACAATTTCTAATGAGGTCTGGATTTGTCATTTTTATTTGGTTAAATAAACTCACTTTTAAAAAGATGGTTGATTATTACATCTTATTGAAAATATTTTATTTTTAGCATAAAATTAATAAGACTAACACAAATTTTCAGAACATTTTTGAGTGCTCACTTTGATTTCGATGGAGGGTCCTCTTCCCCGTCCTGCAGGTTATTAAGACCATCCTGTAGTCTTGGCAAATCATTGATTGGTTGACATTGACACGCCGTGTGATTTTGGAATAATAATTTTTCGACATCATTCGAAGTGGAAATGCCGTTTTTTCCAATCGTCAATGCCTGAAATAGAGAAATGCGATGAGCATATATTACACAAATGAAATTACCAAAGACATCCGAGACATGACACAATAAATCCTTTTGTCGCCAATAGACAGCTGCGAGCAATTCGGCAGAAGTATTTCAGAACAGAAACTAAAATTCCGCGAAATGAAAGTAGACCCAACTCAAATAAAAACGCTTAGATGAGCATATTTTTCAGTTGATCAAAAGTCCAAATGCAATTCATTTTGTTCATAAACAGTCCAGAAGTCCGCATTGAAGTAGTTTGAGCAATTATTTAAATAAGAAATTCCATAATCTGTAGGTAAATACCACAACCTCTCACTTCGTTCTACTTGTGTTACATCTGTTGCCAGATACAATATCATATTTAAATAAATATAAAAAAAATACACAGAAATAAATCATAGCACATAAAGAACATAACTAATAAAATAAAGACAACTAAAATTATTAATATGTCCAACAATGAGAATGAAAGAGAAGTTTTCCAATCGTCGTCACAGCTTCAAAAGAATCATATTATTAAACTTTCTTTCACATAAAAGGCAGACAGATAACATTTTTTTATTAAAGCTTGAAGGCAAAGTTTAATGCTAGTAATAACACAAAAATTTGTCTTTTACGATCTTGGCATACTTTTGCATATTATTTTAAATATCTGATTGAAATATTGCAGCTAATATTTTATCCAACGGTATTGTTTAACATGAAGTCTTAATGCAATTACCATAAAATTTGCCATGCATTTAATGAATGTTTCTTATAAAGAAAAAATGAATATTTCGACATGCCATTCGAATGCCATTTTTTTCTAATCGTCAGTGCCTGAAATAGAGAAATTAGATGAACATATATTACCCAAAATGAGAATGTAAATGAAATCATCCAATCATTGTCGCAGCTTCAAAATAATCATATTACGAAGCTTTCTTTCACATAAAAGGAGACAAATGGCAGTTATTTCTTTTATTAAAGCTTGAAGGCAAAGTTTAGCGCTAGTAATAACACAAAAATTTAATTAAACTTTTAGGATCCTGGTGTGTTTTTGCATATATTTTTTAAATATCTGATTGAAATATTGCAGCTAATTTATCCAACGGTATTGATTAACATGAAATCCTAATGCATTAAACAGAAAAAACTTAGCATGTATATAATAAAAGTTTCTATATAAGAAACTGAATAAATAAATATGATTAAAATATACATGATTGTATGAACTAAAATAAATATAACTATATTTAAATAATATCTGAAACAAAATGAAACAGTTAGACAATTTTGTGATCTTGTTTTTGAATTTTGTGTATAGCTTTAGGTCTGTTATTTTGCCATATTCCCCCTTGCTTTTGGTATGTGCCTATCTAATATAATATGAATGAAATTCTGTCTGTTACGATGGATGAATGTGGCGCCACAATGACCTTGTAAGGTGTATTTCAGTCTGTCCGTAAGAGGGGGGGGCAGTGAGTTCAAGTTTAAATGTGCTCTTTTTTGACGTCATATGGAAAACTAATAGGCCAAATGCATGCCTTAGCAACATGTTGCTATGTAAAAGATTGCCTAGTTGGAGACATAATAGATGGTCGTTCTCCTTGAAAATGTGTCCAAGAAGGCGTTCTTCCTTTTGGAATCTATGAAAAGAACGATTGCCTACTTACTTACTTACTCCTATGCTTACTGTTCCATTTTTGGAACACCCCTCGGATAAAAATTATTTTTATTATATTTTTTTACCTAACATATAGAGATTTCATGCAAAAATTCCAATTTTTTAACCTTAGGCATAAATGGGTTAAAAAGAATAGCATAGAAAAGTTTGTAAGAATCTAAGAAATTCAAAATAGTTAGATAGTTCAATGTAGCTAATTATTATACATTTATAAAGAAAATGTAGTAGACAGCATTGCATTATAGCCCAATTCGTCTGTGTTTTTGAAAGCATTAAAAGTCAAGGTTGCTATTTTGCTTGTTTCAGCAACCTGCTTCTGAACAGAAGCAACGTACGTGATTTCAAAAGATCGCAATTGAAATCTCAGTAAATTTCTCTCCTTCTTAATATTGCCTTAATAATTACTATTCTTGCGATTATACAAGAATAAGTAATTTTGAGGAAATAAAGACTGAAATATGCCTTACGAACTTTTACAAATAAAACAATAGATGATTTGAATTTAGTTTAGAAAAATAAAGAGCATTCTACCGACAGCAGAGAATTGGTTTTTTAAACATTAATTTAGAAAATTCATCCGTTTTACATAGTTTTTTTAATTGAATGTTCGGCAAAAGAAATTAGTGTTTCATATGAAATAAACATAAAAAGTTTCTGAATCATTTTTGTAGAAATGGTATGTAGAAAGAAAATAATTACTAAACAAGAATATTCTTTCTTCGATTTTAAGGAACTTTCTAAGGAATACATTGAGATTGAGCCTCTTTGAGTAAATTTATTTCCGTAAAAAATTTATCAAATAAATAATTGCACATTTAAGGCAAACGATTTTTATAAAGTAGCAACACTTTCTTATTCAACTGCTGAATTTGTTTCTTCTTCATGAGCATAACAACCCCTTGCATACCTTGGCTGCCTCAACCTCGAGCACTTTCCAGCTCCTTCTATTTCCTTCAACTCCCTTCCTGTTCTTTACCCGCCTTAGGTATCTTTCCACTTCATCCATCTATCAAATTGGAGGTCTTCCTCTAACTCGGGTTGGTTAGTTAGTTAGTTAGGATTTTGAGGCACAAGAGCCATATCTGGCCATGTTGCGCCAAGCATGTGGTTGAAAAAATACAGTAAAATTCTGAAAATTTAAAAAAAATGTATAATGTATGATGGTAATGGGTCTAATGCCACTTGGTCATACCAAGCCCGAATGAGCGTAGCTCTTTCGCATTAACCCCTTCCTTCTCGCTCGCTTGAAAATGACGGATTGAAATTTCTACCTCTATTTCTCGCGACCGTGATATTTCCGGGCTGGCATATTGAAAAGTAATGAGCCAAAAACAATCTATTTCTTATGCCCAGAATCATGCTTATTTCTCAATGTATATACAAGATGACTGTCCTAGACTATTTGCAATGTTTTTAGAGATAGTTAATTTATTTTAAAGTATACACTCAATTTTATATAATTTTCTTGAATAAAAAAATAGGCACTTTTATGACCATTTTCTTCAAAATTATGCGACCGTTAAGGCAGAAGCGAGCGCCTTTCGTTGTGAACGAGCACCGTCATGGTGAAAGTACGAATTTGCTAGAACACAAACGACACAACCCTTTTTAGGGATGGTCGAACTCATTCACCCATCCACATGTTAGAATTTAGATCCAAATTAGAGACCGACTCATTCCTGATTCAGTACCCCTAGAGGTATCATTTGTTATGGGAACTTGGAGGACTTTGTTGTTACGCCATATTTAACGTGCCCCAACTGCCATTAGCCAACTCGGCGGTCTTTGGCCGTGACGAGGACAGAACCCACGATCTTTCGGTTACGAGACTGACGCTCTACTAACCAGGCTACTGTAATTTTTTTTTATCTAGTTAAATAAGTTGGAAAAGACCAATTTCTTTCAAAAAGGTAGAAATATTTGGATGGGGATATTCACCCACCAAGTCACGAATGTTTGAATATGACGTACGAAATAAACGTAAACGGTGAGGATTAAAAATCGGACATTCAACTAAAACATGAATGACAGTCAAATGAACATGACATGCAATGCAGACTGGGCATCGCTCTCCAAACAGCAGATGTTTATGTGTGAAACGAGTATGGCCAATTCGAAGTCGAGTCCATTTGACATCCAACTCACACACTGGAATAACAGGCCACTAAGTAATGTCAGGATGAAGAGAATGCTAACCATGGATTCCATAGGATTTTTAACAGAGAATATTTTGAAGGCGCTGTTTTCAGGGCTTCTTCTGATATGGCCGAACCATCTTAAGGTATCCGACAACGTTAAAAACACTGGTTATCGACCACATTGGCGATTTTTTTAATTGTTATTTCTTGTAGCTCAGATTTTTCTCTTTCCAAAATAGTTTATCTTTTCTTGGAAAAGGAAGACCTGATCTATCATAATAGGTCACATATTTTTTTCAGCTAAAATTTGTCTTTAATTTCGATTTTCTCAAAAATTTAATTTTCATAAACAATCTCCACCGTCAACATGATATCTCAAAAAAATAATAGAGGTATTTACATAAAAATATCAGCGTGTGTTTCAAATAATATGAGCGATGAAATGAAACAAAAGTTTTGTTTATGGCGAAATACTTTTTCACTTATACGTGTTTTTAGAAAAATTAAGGCGGAAATTTATGGGAAATATTCATATATGCATATATTTTTCCCTATAACTGCTTTGCAACTAGATATTTTTCTTAGATTTTCGTTCATTTAATTAATCGTTATATTCTATAACTTGTGTAGAAAGAAAAATAGGATTGCTGCATTACAATTTTTAACTTTTTTGGTTAAATTTCATTAAAATTTGCTACCAATTTTTCTATTTCCTTGCTATCAAGTTTCCTATTATTTTCCTATTTTATATTTTCTTTTTTTGCATTTATAGTATTTTATATTATAATTGAGAGTACATCTAAAAACCATAGTTTTAAATAGTTCTTAAAAAATCCATTTTTTAAAAAATTCTGCCTTTGAACTTAGTCGGATACCTTAAGTCTAAACTAGCGTCCCCTTGTTTTTTTTAATAGGCCAACTAGGGCCAAGAGTATGACTTAACGACTTCAACCTTTACCTTCGCTTGCACAACCCCTTTTTACAGGGGGACACATTCCCATTATTCACAGATAGGACAGAATAACAGCTATGCCTAAACCGGGACTCGAATCCGGGGCGCCAAGATCACGGGGAAGACACGCCATCCCTATGCCGGCATTATTGTCATTAATCATTGTGCCCATGATTGTGAAATGATCAATTTTTCGAAGGTATGCTCGTTAATACAGAGAGGAACACTATGATTTATAGCTGAGAGAGGGCATTCCATAAATTTTGTTTTCAGCTGAAAATGTTTCGCATAACGAATAAAAGTGTGTATTTCTGGTATTTCTGTAATGCGAACATTTTATGAAAAGGAAAGACATCATTTATATAAATACGAAACATTCTTATAATATCAGAAAAAGTCATTAGCATTTTATATAAAATAATTTATGAGGCATTTCTGAAAAACTTATATAAAATAGGGATGTAGAAAAAAAATAATTACTAAATATGATAATTCTTTCTTCTATTTCTGGAGAACTTTCTCAGCAATAAATTAAGATTGAACCTCCTTCAGTAAAAAATATTTCAACAACAAATTTTTGAACTAAATAAGGAGTTGGTTTATTTATTTATTTTCATTTCATTTTTATAAAGTAGCTGCATGTTCGTATTCAACCTCTGAAAATGCTTCGTATAACGAATTAAACAAATGTAAGTGCGTGTTTCTGCAATGCAATCGTTTTATAAGAAGGAGCGTTAACATTCATAGAATATAAAAAAAAGCCATTGGTATTTGATTTGAATTAAAATAAGAAGACTTTCTAAAATACTTAAGTAGAATTGGGGTGTAGAAAAAAATAATTACTAAAAAAAATTATTCTTTCTTCTATTTAAGAAAATTTTCTAAGCAATACGTTGAGATTGAATAAACTTATTTCAGCGATAAATTTGTCAACTAAATTAATATTGGCACATTTAAGGCACATTGGCACAATAAGCACTTTTTATAAAGTAGATGCATGCTCGTATTCAATGTCTGAAAATTTTTCGTATAACAAAATAAACGGATGAAAGTTTGTATTTCTGGAATGCAATCATTTTATGAGAAGGAAAATAAAAGTTCATATAATATCAATAAAAGCCAGTGATATTTCATATGAAATAAAATATGAAGAGTGTCTAAAATACTTATGCAAAATTGGGACGTAGAAAAAAATTATTAAACAAAATTATTCTTTCTGCAACAATTACTAAACAAGATTACTCTTTCTCCAATAGTTAATAAACAAGATTATTATTTCTTATATTTAGGGAACTTCCTAAGCAATACATTGAGCCTCTTTGAGTAAATGTATTTCAGCAACAAATATGTCAACTAAATATTGGCACATTTAAGGCACACTGGCATTAAGGCATATTGGTACATTAAGTGCTTTTTATGAAGTAGATGCAAGTTCGTATTCGTCCTCTGAAAATGTTTCGTATAACGAATTAAAGTTTGTATATCTGTCATCCAAACATTTTATGAACAGGAAATACATCATTTATATAAATATAAACAGAAATGAAATCTAATTCATATATCTAAATAGGAAATAGATATGAATTAGAAATGTAAACAGAGATTTTTGTCCACTTACATAAAAAGAGAGTGTCACTTCTTGAATGGCACTGGGAACACAATGGAAGGCATCGCTGTCGCAACATCCCGTGAAATCCCCACACCTGTGCAGGATTGTGCAGCGAGGGATGTACTCCCTCGAAGGATCCGGGTAATAGTCTTTGACGCGTATCACCTGCGCTTTGGGATCTTTGCACTTTCCAGTGTTGCGGACTTTTAAGTAATGCGCATTTGCTGATTTTAAATCGTTCATTCCTGAAACATTAAAGAAGTTTCACAATGAAATATCCTTATTTTTTAACTGAATAATAAATATAAAGCAAGTAAAATTATGTAAAAAATATCTTTGATAAAAAATTTCCTGTGACTCTTTTAATAAAAGTGTTTATAATCTCTTATATGTTATGTATGAGATGTTGGGTACTTCTGAATTTAAGAGGAAATTCAAAATTTGTTAGAAAAATTGTTGATTTTTCACACAGAAACCAAAATATATAGCCATAAGCAGCAAAAAGATAGAATACAAATTGTTTTATTTATTTTTATTTATATATATATATTTTAAATTTATATTTTATAACTTCATTTAAAAAACTACAATATTTGGTTATCAAAAGAGTATAATACAGCTTAATTTGACCTTTACGTGCAATTTTGAACCAACACAACTTTTATAGAATATCACTAGATGTCTCAAAACAAATGTATAATGGATGAATTGATTAATGAAAATTACGATCACTTCTACTTTTTATTCAATATTTGCTCCAAATCGCTATATTCTATTGAAAGAAAGTTTGTTTTAAAATTATCTTTTAACTGATGAAAACAGAGTACTATATCTAACAAGTAGTCATCAGCAATCAACAATTGAAGATCTTAATATTAAATACAGGACATGAGCTAACGTATTAAATGTTCAAAACGTAACTCTAGTCTATTGTACTGGCGGTTTTAATCATATACAAACCTTTATGATTTCCTCTTCAGAATAATATGAAGTTTAGTTATATTAACGTCCCTTTTTTGAAGCAACACTAGAGCTATTTTAGGTCGGACCTCGTCATTTTGAACCAAGGTCAGAAAATGAGGACGAAACCTGTGCTGGTACCTTTCTCCCCAGATTTCCACACCACTCCAGAGGGAGGACGTATACCCCTGACAGATTTAACGTGCACCAGACTCGCTTACACGGCGGTTCTGTGGTGAAATCAGATCTCGAACCGGCGACCGTCCGGTACAGAAGCCGAGATCTTACCACCGGGCCAAGGCGGCCCCAATAAGAATTTCCTACAAATCCTTTAATAATTTTTTTTTATAATCTCTTATATGCTTGTGGAAGATGTTGGTACTTTTAAATTTATAGAAATCCAAACTCTGATTGAGAAATTGTTGATTTTTCACAGAAAACCAAATATATAGACATAAGCAGCAAAAATATGGAATACAAATTACAATTATAATTTTATTAAAAATAACCTAGAATATTTGATCATCAAAAGAGTATAAGAAACAGCTCAATTTTGCATTTACCAGCCATTTTGAACCAACATAACTTTTTGAGAATATCACTAGATGTCTCAACACATATGTGTAATGGAAGAATTGATTAATGTAAAATTACGATCACTTGTACTTTTTCTTCAAATTTTCATCCGAATCGTTATACTCTATTAATAGAAAGTTTGCGTAAAATGTATCACATAACTGTTGAAAATACAGTCATATATCTAACAGGTAGTTTTCAACATTCAAAAATTGAAGATCTTAATATTAAATCTAGGATATGAGCCAAAGAATTAAATGTCCAAAACGTTACTCTAGTCTATTGCACTGGCGATTTTAATCATATACAAACCTTTTTGATTTCAGCTTCAGAACAATATGAAGTTTTGTTTAGCTATATTAACGCCCCGTTTTGAAGCATCACTTGGGCTATTTTGGGACGGGCCTCGCCATTTTGAACCAAGGTCAGATAGCGAGGACGACACCTGAGCTGGATACCCCCTCTCCAAACTTCTACGCCACAGGACATTTGGCCCCAATGGATTTAGCTTGCACTAGACACGTTTATACGGCTATTATTAGGTGGAACAGGGCTTCGAACCCGAAACCCTCCAGTTTTGAAGCCCAGACCTTACCATAAGGCCACCACGGTCCCCAGAACAATAAGAAGAGATTTGTTTCATAAGTTTAATTGTATTAACATTCCGTTTTATAACATACTAAGGTCATTTAGGGGCAGACCCCATAATTTTGAATAGTGGTCAGATGACAATGACGTGACATGCGTTGGGATACCTCTCTCCAGATTTCCAAGCCATATCAAAATGGAGTGAACGCTTAGCCCCAAAGAATTTAAGATGCAAAAGTTCCATTAAAATGACTTTGCTTCCAAGGAAACGGGGTTCAAGCCTGAAACCCTCTAGTTCCGAAGTCGGGATCTTACCACCAGACCACCGCAGCCATGGTTTCAAAAAAGAAATTAAAAAAATTAGACTAAAAATGCTAGAGCTGATTTATTTTCAAGCATAAACTAAAGATAATGATAAATTTCAAACTCTCCTGGCACGAATTTGATTAATTTCTGTTTTATCCTTTTATAAAAATATTATCCATTAAACTTTATAACTTTAATCTCATATAATGCTGTATGAAAGACAAGCAGAAATAGAAAGATTGCTTTTTACAACATTTAAATTAATAAATTATCATTTTGTTTGACAAAATTATATATTTTAAATAGTTTGACAAACAATTTTTGACACCAGAAATAAATTATGTTATTAATTAATAAGATATAACATAAATTATATCTCCAATATTCTTTAATCTACTAATTATACTCAATATATTAATATAATCTTATATTTAAATATTTCGTCAAACCCAACTAACAGGTGAAAGAAAAATATGATTTATGTTCATTTAAATTTAGGAGCGATGAACCACACATTCTGCACGTTCCCAGACTGTTTTTTTAATTTTTGATTTAGTATTTAATCATCACTTTTAGAAGAAAAGTTCATGAATATTTATATAATATAAACTGAGCAATCAATTAATGAATACATTATTTAAGCGATCATTAATATTAGGAGAACTAATAATATGTGTGAAATAATTTGAATGTTATAATCCGCTTTGACATGCAAGCAAAAAAAAAAAATGTTGCATCGAAACTTTTTCTACTTTCTTAATATAAATAAAGGAAGTAACAAAAAAAAATTCTTCAAACGCAACATTTGAATAAAAATAATATTGTTGCTAAACCAAGAAATGAATTACAAAATAAATTTCAAAAATAATTCAAAAATAATAAATAATTCAATTTCATCGAGTCTGCAGATGTAACATTTGAATTAAAATAGCATATTTGCTAAGCCAAGAAATAAATTACAAAATAATTTTCAAAAATAATAATAAACAAAAAATAATTCAATTTCATCGAGTCTGTAGATGTAACATTTGAATAAAAGTAGCATATGGGCTACGCCGAGAAATAAGTCACAAAAGAAATTTCAAAAATACTTAGAGTCACGTGATATGAAAGTGAGTAATATTTTCCCTCTCAAGGTCATATAAGGTGAGAAATTGGAAAACGGATGTAAGAAACAAGAAATGATTTCAGTTATTTCCACACCAAATATTATTTCCCACTTTATCCTTAAAACAGCCACTTTTATTAAATAAAAATAACGTTTTCGCGAGTGATTCCAAACGATAGTGACTGAAATTACCTCTGTCTGAATATCACACCCTACAAATATTTAAAATTCCGACCTTGAACTGAACCCTATTATTATCTGGTCTAGTTAGTAAAGGGAGTGCGCTATATGGAGGCTATGGTACAAAAGAAATGCTTCAGCGGATTTTAAAAATAAGGAACCCAAATAAAAAATCTAACAATAAGGATTCAGGGTCTTTGACTATACAACGACGCACTTGCTTGAGTTGGCAAGAGATAATGAGAACCAAAGGGACTTTGTATGACAAACGATTTGGCAGATAATAGATCAAAGAATTTGAGAGAAAAAAACTGTCACATTAAAAAATTGTGGTGAGAAGGTGGCTTTAGTTAGATAAATGAGTCTCCAGATATATCAAGAAATTTCCTGGGGATTTTTTTTTCTTAAGAAAAAATTTATTATAATATGAAACGTTAAATGTTATAAGAGTTGCAGATACAGCTTTTTAATAGTTTTATATGAAATATATTCTAAATGAAGAAAGTATGGATTTCTTGAAAAAATTCGAATTTGAGATTTTGATAATTTTTTGTTTTTAGAATTCCCTGACTTTGAAAAACACATTTTTACGAAATGTCTACCCTTTTAAATATCTGATTATCTGTGATAAAAGTTAATTCAAAAACGCTATGAGTACGACTAATGAAATTCTGTATATGATATTTACTCCAAATTTATAGATTTCTACCGAATTTTGGCAAAATCTATTCAAAGAAAGCTAACCTGTTTGAATATGAGTTAATGCAACAAAATGAAGAGAGCTAGATGAAATTTAGTACCTCCATTTAATATCTATTAGAGTATTAAATAAGTGTACACTACCAAATTTTGAGTGAAATTCAACTAAGGTTTAATCGTCTGTCAGTTT
>JAPMOQ010042969.1:2495704-2556136 GCA_026543055.1 Argiope trifasciata
TTGAGTGAAATTCAACTAAGGTTTAATCGTCTGTCAGTTTGTACTTTGATTAAATAAGTGGACACTACCAAATTTTGAGTGAAATTCAACTAAGGTTTAATCGTCTGTCAGTTTGTACTTTAATTAAATAAGTGTACTCTACCAAACTTTGAGTGAAGTTCAACTAGGTTTTAATCGTCTGCCAGTTTGTATTTTAATTAAATAAGTGTGCATAACAATTAACAAAGAAGATTTCATAAAAAAGTATTCCTTCTGTAGGAAAAGCACAATAATGACTTGTTCCAACTTTAAACCTGATGTCCGCTTCTGGTGGCAATTATTAACCATGATTCCAAAAATAAGAACAGTGATTTGTCAGGAAAGTTAGAAATTACAATCCACTTCATCACTAGGTTTGTTATTCAGATTAAAGTAAGAATAACTTTTTGTGTTGCAAATATTTGAATTTTACATTTTGTATTGAAACCAACATTGGATTCTCTTTAAAATGGTAGATAAGAGTTTACATTTTGCGAAAAATGACATTTCATTAAGCATACAAAGTTAAGAAAACATAATGATTTTTAAATTTGACCATTATTTTGGCTACCCCGTTATATACATTTATAGCCTCCAGCATATCAACCGAAAAGATATACTAATTAAAATGGCATTCAAATTAGAAACGGGAAATAAAAAATGTATATAACAAAAGAAAAGGAAAAGAAAAGTATCAAAATTAAAGACTTTTATCATCAATTTTGATCAATAAGTTGTCAACTTTTATTTTAATTAATTTTTTTTCTCAGAAGAAACAAACTGTTTTTATATATTTTTGCAGAGCGTGTAACTTTTTTTATAACAATATTTCTGAAAATGTGATTAAATTAATTTAAAAACTCTCAAAACTCAAAACTCTTCTCATTCAGATGCTAACTTAACAAGAAAATTTTCTATGCATTGAAACACTTTTTAGATAGAATAAAAGTCGAAATGCAGAATGCAGAAAAAAGTCGAATAAGCTCCATAAAAAAAAGAAAGACTTTTTAACTCGAGATAAAATTACAAATACCCAATAGTAAACCATAGACGATACATATACAAAAAAGTATTTGCAGTAAACAATAGCACTCAAACAGCAAATAGATAATAATAACATCATAAAGCATTCAGAGAGAAATCACACTTTTACTCACTTGAGCTCAACTCAACTGCTAATTATTGTTCTGACTCATGGTTTTTTACAGGGTCTATGGAGCTTAACAAAGATTCTGGAAGGATATAGTGCCTTCCCTCCTTATCAAGATATTACTAAAATTCTAATACTGTCTGATAATTGTCACTAAATTTATCTCTAATGCTACTGACCCGACATACATGCACCGTCCATTAGTGTGATTTCTAAAACCCCATTATCTATCATGAAACTAATTGAGTAGGGGAAACAATAATACATTTCAGTGACTTATGGCGAAAAAATTTCATTGCATGTATAAATATCAAGATGACTGCTTACCTCTTTGGACGCCATATTTTGCTCTAGCTCTCTCTAGGCCAGTTGGACCGAACTGCTTCCGTAACATGTTCACCCCTTCTTGTGTTCCATACATAATGCTATAAAAATCTTCATATGAGCGAATATTTTTTTCATCAGGAAGAGGGCTTCTTTCCAGACTAGTTTCTGCCATCCGAGCTCGAAGCTCGGTCAGCTTTGGAAGTGGGAGGAGAGGGAGATCGGGCTTTGTCATATTCTATGAAAATAAGATGATTTGATTAAAGGATTGCTATTTGTTTCATAGTTCAACTGAATAATTAAAATGTAATAGTAAAGATAGAGAGGTAACATCAATATCAATTTGAATTTTTAGTGTGTATTAAGAGGAATTATCAAAAAAGCTATATATGTAATGATATTTTAACATCTAATTTAAATCCATATTAATTTCTAAAGTTTTATCTTAATTCAGCCCATAGTAAATTCATTCTAAAAATATTCTTTTATTTCCTGATTCGATTCCACGTTATCTACTTAATTAATTTGAGAAATGCTTTGTAAAAATGCTTAGTCAGTGAATCTCACGGTGAGAGTGATAAAAATTGCTGACCTAATCAAATAATTCTGCTGCACTCATTAGACACAAGAAGCATCAATTAAATTCATCTAGAGCTTTTGATTCAACAGTTTGTGATGTTTGAATGTTATCATTCTGTAGTAAGCAATGAGATCGATTTATGTGTTACATATATTAATTATTACATATGTAAGTGACCGATTGCTGTAATGAATTGTAATAATGATTAAAGATTATGTATAAATGCGTTTTAGCACATCTTTATATGCCAGTTTGTTTTTTTCTAGAGCTATTAATTTTAACATAAATGTACTTTAGATGCGCCCTTAGGAGAAATTTTCCATAACTTAACTTATAATTTTAGTTCATTAATATACAAGCAATTTTTTTTTCCTTTTCCGAGTAATTACCAAGAATATAAATGCACCCAATTATTTTTTACACCTTTCTAAAATTTTAGAAAAAATATTTTTAATGATACAAATTTAATTGCTGTAGAATTCTAAATCCTGATTAATAAAAAAAACATTTTTAAGATTTAAAACAATAAAACTCAACAAGGATATTAGTGAGGTTTTTCTGGTTCCATAAAATATTTTAACTTTCTTTCCATTATTTAAGATTTTTGTCAATCCTTTTTATTTAAAAGGGAAATCAAATTAGAGCAAAAGACAACGCTCTGTTTAAAATAGATTACCTAGACACCTTAATAGGCAATGTGACGACATGGAACTTGACTCTTTTAGGAATGTTAATGTATGTTATAAACAAAAAAGGTACGCAGTTATTTAAACATAATTGCCGGCATTAATATTTTTAACAGTTTGATACAGAAAGTTTCATTCAGAAAACTTGACACACTAGATATCAATCAAAATATTTTCCCTCATTTTCCAGAACTCTCATTTTCTTCCAATAAGTATTGAAAGTGATTGTATTCTAATTTTTCTTTTGGTCACCATGCCATTTTTTGTCATTGACATTGAAATAGCCAATCTTAAATCGTTGAAACTGAAACCGACAATTGGGATATGAATGGACAGAATCACCATAAGTTTCTAAAAGTATCTTTCTAGAACTCCCAGCATTTTCTAGAATTCCATTTTCATCCAATATGTTTTGAAAATGATCGTTAACGAATTTTTCTTTTGGTCCCCAGACCATTTTTTTTTTTTGTCATTCACATTGAAACCATCAATCTTAAATCGTTGAAACCAAAACCAGCAATTGGGATATGATTGGAGCAGCATCACCATAAATTTCTAAAAGTGTCTTTCTAGAACTCCCATTTTCCCCCGTTTTCGTCCAATAAGTCTTGAAAATGATTGTATTCGAATTTTTCTTTTGGTACCCTGGCCATTTTTTGTTATTGGCATTGAAACAGCCAATCTTAAATAGTTGAAGCCAAAGCTGGCAATTGGAATTTAAATGGAGCAGCATAAGTTTCTAAAAGTGTCTTTCTAGAACTGCCAGCATTTTCTAGAACTCCCATTTTCCCCCGTTTTCGTCCAATAAGTCTTGAAAGTGATTGTCTACAAATTTTTCTTTTGGTCTCCAGGCCATTTTTTGTCACTGACATTGAAATAGGCAGTCTGAAAACGTTGAAACCAAACCTGACAATTGGGATATGAAAAGAGGAAAATCATCATAAGTTTCTAAAAATGTCTGATGGATTTCAGCAATAGATTTCTTCAAGAAAAAAACCCAATGAATATTGATAATGTAATTTGGACAGTTCTGTGATTAAGGTCTTTATATATTGAATAACTCAACAATACTAAATGGAAAACTTACAAAACCATAATAATAAAATAATAGTAAAAATAGCTTTGGTAAAAACCAAAAAAAAAAAAAAACGCTGTCGTTTATATTGATACTTTGCATGTTTACCAATAGATGTCGCTGATTAAAATACTTACAGGCATATAATACTTTTAAAATGCAAATACATGACAACGTTAAGTCATTTTAAGACTCAATTCAGTCAATTAAGCATATAGTAAATAATATTAGAACAAACAAGAAGGAAAGTTCGATAAAAAAAACTTCCTATTGGCTGGTGTGATTGTACGTGCTGATATGACTAGTTAAGTAATTGCTTCATATCCATACATTTTTTATGAACACACAGAAGAAATAAGTACTATAATTAAATACGAGTTGAAACAAAATGTTTTAAAATCGAATTATTTATTTGATAACAGGTAATTTTTTTCAGATGTAGCCAATGATTACCTCTTTGGGCTTGCACATCTGTTTTAAAAATTCCTTAAGTCATAAAAATTAATAAAACATTACTAATGTTTAGTTTAGCAATTGTGAAAGGGATTTTTAACTTAATTAACATTTAGGATACAGTAGTTAAAAACATATAAAATAATTAAAATTTTAGGAATATGAATTAAATGAAATATCTAGTGAACACAATATATATTATTCAATTTGAACGAAATAACTTTTAATATTGTTTGAATTTTACAACTACTTCTTATTTATTGAGGGAAAAATATTAGAATTCTAGATAAAAAGTGATATTAAAATGTACGTTCCGCAGTTAATATATAAAATCTAGATGCATGGTATCGGTGCAACCAATAAAAGAAGAATTTTTTTTTTATGTAACCAGTTGAAAAAATTGTTAGTTTGGAAAATCTATGCTAATTAAAACGCATATTCATTTAAATTATTTTGTTTTTTTAAATATAATTTTCATATTTTCAACAGAAATTTAATATCTCGTTGTTTTAATGGGAATATCCATAACTATTGAAATGAAGATTATGCAACTTATCTATATACAGACACTTGTCAGAAATTCATCAAGGTATTTTTTATGACGAATGCATATACATATTGCTTTTAAAACTATATCTGAGTATAATCTACCACATTTAATGAAAGTGAATACATCGAAGGAATATTTTTTCTTGTTATATTATGCGTGCCTCTTTAATTACGAAGCATTTCCAGATTAATATAAGAAGGTATTATTTAATATATGGTAACAAATCTTCTCATATTGAACTAAGTCACATAATAAATTCATCAGAAATGTAGTTTGTGATAAAAAATGACGCAACTGAAGAATTTTGAAAATAATTGGCCAAAATTATTCAAAGATAACACAACAAAGTAATTCATAAGCTCATTAAAAATACAAGTTGAAACACACTCTGCAAATAATTTTCTTTTTCATTAAATTCAAAGCTAAAATCTTTTCGTTTATAGAGATATTATCTACAACATTGCGGAACAATATCATGCCTGTAAATGAGGGATAAATATTTATAACTGACTAGTAGAGATTCATTGAAGAAGCGAGCAATGCCTACATCTTTTCAAGATATGGATTAAAATCCATTAGCTATCAAGCTTGAGAAGCCACGATTTTTTAAAGTTTCCCACGGTATTATAAACACGCTATTTAAAAGATGCGTTTTAATAGTTCCGCTAACCGGATAATAAAACTTGTAAAGCTAAGGGCCTCCCTCTTAAGGTATAAATTCAAAGATAAAATATTTTCGCATATATAGATATCATCTACAATATTACTAAACAGTATCATGCCTGTAAATGAGAGATAAATATTTTATAACTGACTTGAGGAATCAACATTGAGGAAGAGAGCAATGGCTACATCTTTTCAAGATATTGATTCAAATTTATTAGCAATCAAGACTGAGAAACCACAATTTTTTTAAGTAGCCCACTTGGTATTATTCACACGCTCTTTAAAAGATGCGTTTTAATAGTTCCGCTACACCGGATAATAAAAATGGTAAAACACATGCATCTTAAGGTCCAAATTCAAAGATAAAATGTTTTCGTATCTATAGATATCATCTACAACATTGGCAAATAGTAAGTATGATGCCTGTAAATGAGAGAAAAATATTTTATAATTGACTAATAGAGATTAATTGAGGAAGCTAGCAATGCCTACATCTTTTCAAGATATGGATTCAAATCCATTAGCTATCAAGTCTGAGAAACCATAATTTTTTAAAGTAGCCCACTTGGTATTATTCACACGCTCTTTAAAAGATGCGTTTTAATAGTTCCACTACACCGGATCATAAAAACGGTAAAAGACATGCATCTTAAGGTCCAAATTCAAAAATAAAATATTTTTGCATGCATAAATATCATAAAAAGCATAGTCAAAAAGTATCAGCCTGTAAATGAGAGAGAAATATTTATAACTGACGAATAGAGATTAATTGAAGATGCGAGCTTGAAACTCCAAAGCCTACATCTTTTCAAGATATGGATTCAAATCCATTAGCTATCAAGCCTGAGAAGCCACAATTTTTTTAAAGTAGCCTACTTCGTATTATACACACGCACTTTAAAAGATGCGTTTAATAGATCCGCTTCACCGGATAATAAAAATGGTAAAGCAAAGAACCTCTTAAGGTCCACTACTTGAAGGGTAAAGGCTAGCGTACAGTTAAGGACGAGAGTTTTTTTTATATTATCTTTTTTTTTTCTTTTAAGAGTAGATTCACGCTTCCGAAATCTATAAAAATGATAACACTTTTCAGTCTTCCGTTTTAATGGACTGTCTACCTACTCAGCTCATGAATATAAAAATGGGAATCAACTTCGGAACTTCCTTTTTTGTCTGGTGAAGGTGACAAAATATTGGCGAGATGGCGGTTTTATTAAAATATGGAAGTTTTTTTTCTCGCCATTTCCTTTCAAGTGCTTTAAAAATAAAGCATTAATTGAAACTGCTTTGTCTTCTTTATATCCCTAAGAAAATAATACCCATTAGCAAATTTATATGGGGGATATAATATTTAATGGCAGATACAAATAATTTATACGGGAGATACAAAATACTTAAATTATTGAAATAAAATAATAGATACATTTTTATTTTTATTTAAATTCATAGGCTTAATACAAACTGATATAATAGAATTTAATAGAATTTTTAGAATTTTTAATATGTAATTAGTCTTTATATAACAATAACAGTTCTTTATATAATTTAATATATATAATTATTTAATAATAATTCTATAATTTAACAGAATTTTTTTTAAGATTTTTAGAAAACAACAATGTATTGGGTGATTTAACGATTCTTTTTTGTTTCTAATAAAATTCAGATGGTAAAAAAAGTATTATTAATTTGGAATATTTTTCCCTTTTGTGCATGAATGAATAAAAACGACAATAGAATAGCCATTCTGCGTCATTCGTTAGACAAGAAAAGCAAATTTAAATTTAAATTTCAAACAAAATCTTACAATGCAATTTTTTTCTTAGCTTAACTAGAGATTGTATTCATCAAGATAGTTAACTGATAAGTGTTCTTTAACTAAATGCTTTCAGAAAGGTTATAAATAACAATTTGTCATGAACATATGAGTTTAATTTTTCTTTCTAATTAAAGTCATGTGTCTTGCAGGAGTTTTAGGAAAGGCATGGAAAAATAAAACGATTAATATTGTAAACAAAATTTAGTTTTAAAAATGTATTAAATAGTACACATAGAAGAAACTTTCACCATAATATTATGCATAACATGTATAAGAGCTTAAATAGTTTATTATTATATAAATTATATACAAAATGATAAAATAAATATTATAAACAAAATAATTTATTGTAAACATTCATTTTCTTTCCTAAACAACAGTTTTTCAATCGATAAAATTAAAATTTTAAAGCTGTTATTCATTATGTAAAAGATTGATATTCATTCATTTGACAAATTACTTGAATGGGAGTTTTTAAACTTGTATGAGACAAGGAATAAACCCAATGAATAATCCTAGAGTCCACAAAAATAAACAGATACAAAAGAAAGCACCTTTTAAAAGTATTTTTTATCCTTTTAGAATACTTCCCATTTCTTTTTTCCCCTTTAAGAAAACATCAAAACCCGTTCATATAAAAAGAATAAGAAATCTTGGCTTTAAAGCTCATTGAGACACCTTGGTTGGTTGAGTGGGAGAAACCATTTCAACAAAACCTTGAAACATCACAAATGAAAAAAAAGAGGTCGTTCCAATCATTCAAAGTACGTCACTGGCGTATAATTTAATCTAAAATAAAATCAAAAATCAAAAAGTAACTTTTTATAAATAAGAGTTTAAAAATATATTATTATTATTGCTATTGTGTTCTTAGAAATAATCGGAAGTTATGTAAATAAATACGTTTTTACGACATTATGGCATTTTTATTTAATTCTCTTAATGTCTAAATTGGCTTCTTAATAAAACTGTTAGAATTTTGTTTCTAAGTTTATTTTTTGTGTGTGAAATTATACTGATTTTTATAGCATTATACCATTTATATACTTTTAAACGTTAATTTTTAGATATTTTTTTCCTAACCTGATAGAATTTTCATATGAAAAACCTGATAAATTAAAATTTGATGCATATTTGTTCTTTAAATTTGGTATCATAATTTCACAACATATTTTGCAGTTTCTGAAGTAGAAAATAGGTAGATTTAGAAAGATTGTATAGCTTTTTTTAGAGCTTCAAAATGTGAAAACAAATTTAAAATGCTGTATTAACTATTAGATTAGAAAGATGAATAAAAATGCAAATTTATTTTTTAATTCATTAATTAAATAATATATTTCCTAAGCTATCCGCAAATTACCAAGCAAATCATTTGATAAACCTTAAAATTGAAGATTTTTCCTTTCTACCTACTTCAGCAAAACCCCCTTTTTACCACATCTTTTTTTAAATCTTTGGCCTTTAACTGTAGTATATTACGGTATATTTCTTTTTATAGTTGTTTTGCAATATTTTTATGCAAATAATAAAAAAATAACGTGTTGGTAAATTTATAAGTCGCATAACAACTTCCAGTCCGAGGTGCAAACTTTTGTATGGCGATTATGTTACGTGTCTACGGACCCAATAAACCCGAGTTCAAATCTCCAAGGACGCACAAAGGCAAATAAAATTCAACTGCAAATGGAAATTTCAATTTTTTTTTCTTCGTGTCAATGCATAGCTAAGGATTTTTATATTTAAGAAATATTCGTCAACTTTTATAATATCTGTTTATTATTATGAATCCGATAAAATTACACATCCAATAAACATCAAATTATAGTATTCCTTTAATATAAAAAACGAGATTACTGCTGAATTATCCTTTTTTCATGAAGCATAAAAATTATATGTTAAATTTATTTTTAAACATATACTGAAATATATGGAAGATGTGTAATTTAACTAAATAAATATGCTAATAAAATTTGGGGCATTTAAAAAAAATATTTAATTTCATCTAGATAAAGACTAATTTTTTTTTCTTTTCAAGGTTATTCTATTTAAATTTTTATTAATACTATTTCGAAATATTTTTAAAAATACTTGAATATAAAATTAAAAAGAAAGCTTAGGAAATATTTTTATATTCTCAATGTGTTATTCTTAAAAATTAACTGTTTTTAATTAACGGAAATGCTTCAAGTATTCAGGACCTTATGCTAGCAACTTTTCAAATAAATAATAAATTACGAGTGTTTCCAATATGAAATATAGTCGTCATAGTCTATTACGGTAATGACTTCTTCTGACCAAAACTGCAATGTTTCACAATGTTCGCAAATGCTATGCGTGAACCTTAGAGACTGAGCTTCAGTATGGCTTGAGTTTTTCAAATAAGGATACAGTTTAACTGCAATTATCAGCTTAATGTCGTCAAGTCGAGATGGCTGCAAATACTGTTTGGCGTCGAAGAATAGTCTTCCACATTTTGAAAAACAAAACAATCAAAGAGGTTTTAATTTAGCGAAGGATTTGTATTTCATTATTTTATCGTAATTTTATGATTCTTCAGATCCTTAAAATCTAGGAGCTTTAAAATACTTTATCGTTGAAATTTCTCTTTCAAATATAAGAGATAACCTATCTATTAGAAAACTCATAATGCTACTTTATTTTCATAAATGGTTGACAGATAAAGATTTCTCTATATTTATTAAAATGTTATATCTATTAAAAGCGATAGCATAAATATTAATTTGGGAAATTGTGAAAATGAAATGAATTGTGACCCACAATAAGGAATATCCATGCTCTTCGAGTATTGGCTGTGTTATATTTGCCAAAAAGGCCCTGCTGACATATATTACACGAATTCGTATTTTAGAACTGAAATAACAAGCGTTTTTCTGTATTTAATAATGCGTATGTCATGCTCTCGCTTAGCAGAGCTTGATTCTTTTTTTTTTTTTTCTTTAGTGAAAACGATGTCTCCATCTGTATACCACCTGTCTTTGATCTGCTCTGACAGTTGACTCAAAATACCAAAATAAGTTTTTTATATAAAAGTAATGATAGTGGTTAATGATTGTGTTGACACTAAAGTCATAGCTCACAGACCAGGCAGAGGAATCAAAGAAAGAAGAAAAAAAATTCTTGACTTATTAGATATGCATCTTAATTTGATAAGCAAAAAAAAATAAAATAATCACATAGTGATGCAAATAATATTATTTATACGAAATAATATTATTTATATTATTTGTTCAATATATTAAAAAAAAGATATATCATTATTATAATGAGCAGAAAAATTGATTCATATAGATTAGTCACATTTCAATGTAATGATTTTAGTATTTTGGCAGATGGTTACTATGAAGTAATAATATAAAGATATATATTGCAGTCATGTTTATAATTTATATTATATATCTTATATTAACATACAAAAATCTATCTTAAATAAGCCTTTTATATAAGAAAACGAAATAGCAGAGAATTTAACTTTGAAATAGCATGTCGAAAATAAATCAAATCGGACAATTTTCAATTAAAGTATTTTTTACGAAACATATTAAACGTGTCATTTTTTGACAGAATAGATGTTTTTTGTTATAAAGAGATAATAATTTCAGGGCGTATCCGGAAAATAAATCGAAATTATTACTTTTTGTTAGGTAGAAAATACATCAAAGTAAGAGAATCAGGTCTAAAAAAGGGTGTGGAAAGTTTGAAGAACCTTTTATTTATTTTTTAATAAGTTATTGAGAAGAAAAGATTAAATGTTTAAATGAGTTAGAAAGGAAATGAATCGGAAATCAACATTTTCAGAGCCTAAATGTAAATATTTGAATATATTCATTTTGTGTTTGTTTGAGAAGTTAAGAATTTAGAAAATGCTTTGTGTTGCATTCATTTCGATTCGAGCATATCTTTTATGTGTGAAAACAATTTCATTCAACTCAATTTCAGAAGATATTTAGAATTACATTCATTTAAATTAGTTTCCATATCTAGATATTTTTATATAAATTCACTTAACTAAAATGATAAATACTTCAAATTTAATTTTTAAAATATATTTTCTGTAATACCTTTTATTGCTTAAATTTTCTTGTATTTTCAACTAATAAATATTTTAAGGGAAATCAAATCAAAACAATTGAGTTTAAGACTTTAATAAAAATTTCATTTTTTAAATTAAATAATTAAACAAACAATGGAAAAGTTAAACAACGACATTTTAAACTACACAAATTGCTTTGTTCTAGTAAAAAGTAAATGCTCGTATTTTCGGACTAATTTTATTTGACATTAAAAAAAAGATGTTAAACTTAAGAACGAAAGTAAACACAATTTATATTGAATATAACTAAAGGCTTGTTAATTTTGTAATAAGAGAGCATTTTGATGTTTTCAACAGTAAAAGATATTTTTCGTCTTATTTGATGTAACTATTAAGGGGATATGAATGCTCGCCGAATTCTCTCCGCTTTTTAGATACAACTTTTTCAATTTTATGTATAAAACGCATTTAACAATTATATTCTTGTATGTTTAATTGAGGATAACACTTATTTCCGGATGTTAACGTGGTAGCAAAACGCAGCTTTATTAAGCAAAAAGCCCTCCATTCCATATTTTAATTGCCCCAGACGCTTTTCTTCAATCTTTGCAAGACTCCGCAAAGGCCACTTTAAAGGCATGAAAATAGCATCAGACAATTAACTATTTTTCAGTTGTTCTCACACTTTTTTTATGATTTCTCTAACTAGCGTCACAGTTTTTTATCCTTCAATTTGGCATTACCTTTTTATTTAAATATTTCTTAGCCCTCTAATTAGATTAAACACACTATTAGTAAGTACTGTTTATTAGTATTTAAATTTATAGAAGAACGAAAAAGACATATGAGACACTTAAGATAGAATACGTTATTTTTATCTTTTGTATTAATTTCCATTTATAATTAATAGTATCATTAATTTTACAATACATGTCACGACACGTGTTCTTTCACAACATGACAAAGTAAGTACGTGATTAAAATAGGATTTACGCAAGATAGTTGTTTGTTTATATGCACTCCCAAGAATCTCACAAGTAATGTACTATCTAAAAGTACTTTAAATTGATTCAAAAGCTTTCGGAAGTTCCATGAGGTCAGTTTCTTATTTTACAGGATGCTACTTAAGAGACCACTTGCTTTATCACTCTCATTATCTGTTAGATAGTGGCTGTCATATCCATTTACGAAAAACATAAAATTCTTAATGTTTAACTACTTAGGGCTTCTTTATATATGTCAACCAAATGTCTTTAAGGCGTCTAGAGTTCTATCTTTCAAATCCATACGTTGGTTCGAAAGGAAAAGTTAATATAGCTGAATACTTCTATATAGAACTGAAAGACATTGCCAAAACTACTGGCGACGGAAATTTTTTTTTCTGCCAGGTGTATTTACGAAACGCTTTCGCAAACGATGCATATATTATTAAATTTCAAAGAAGCTATTTATTTATATTAAATATAAAATATCGAAACTATGTATCATCAAAAATAATTGTTTATAGTAAGAGAATTCCAAATTATAAACTATAAATTAAAATGATTAAAATGCGAACGTTCCAAGGTTCCTTTGAGGTTAAACTATTCCAGTATGAACAAGCTGAATTTTGTACAAATTTGAACAAAAGTCCCAGATAGTTTTTTACTTATCCTCAAATTATTATCGTTTTAAATTTGATATGATGATGATTTAAGTTGATTGAAATCGAAAGCTCCAAATGTAAATTTGCAGGTTATTTTACTTCCATATGAACAAGCTAAATTTTGTTCAAACTTGAACAAAAGTTTCAGATTGTTTTTTACTTATCCGCAAATAACAATCCTTTAAAATATAAGATGTTGATAATTTAACATGATTAAAATGGGAAGTTCCTAATTGGAAAAAATAAGCGAATTAACTTCAGTATGAACAAGATAAATTTTATTCAAGCTTGAACAAAAGTTCCAGATTTTTTTTTTTTTTTAGTTATCAGCAAAATCCTTTCAAATATGATAAGATGTTGATAATCTAAGATGATTAAAATGAGAAGCTTCTAATGAAACATAAATATCTAATTTTAGTTATTTATTTATTATAAGCTATAACATAATGTCGGTTCGACTTCAGGTATGTCGGATCAATAAACGCAGACCAATTTTTAACTCTAGGTCAAACCTTGATCATAAGAACTATTAATAACTGAAATTCAAGAAATCGGATCAAATTACTATTAGTGTATAAAAATTGTTTTCGTAAGAAAATGCATAAAATAAATCGAAAAATCAAAATAATGATAACACATACAATTGGTCTAATTTTAAAATATGTATCACTTATGAAATAGTTCTCAAAGAAAGTTCGATGGAATTCTTCTACCTAGACCTACGATCTAGGTAGGTCTCTTTATTAAGAACGGTCTATAGGCGCCGATGGGTACTTTGTCTTGAGGAATAAAATGATTCATTGCGGGTCGTTCACGTTGAGGACAGGATTCTTTCGGATACCTAGATAAAAAGTTCTTTTTTGAGAATCATTTGACGTCACTTCTACGTCATCTGTACTCGGAGGGAAAATTAAAAATCGAAACTTGTCCCAGACAAAAGCCCCGCCGAGAGATTCCCTCACGATATTTTAAGATTTGTCGATGTTTAAGAGAAGCTCGAAGACGTTTGCAAGTGCCTCTTTGAGATTTCTTTGTTTATAATTAGTTTGAACTCGATTTTTAAATAAACAAGGCCAGCAAAGTAGGGTCTGCCCCTGACAGATAAACTTCAGTAAACGACCGAATGAAACTTGAATTCTCTTGCTTCGAATATTTTACGAAATTCAAGAAATAGAAAAATAATTGGAATTTAATTTTTAAAATTCTACTGACAATAAAATTGAAGCAGGCATTGTTTTTTTTTATTAACAATTGACAAGAAAGGGACAGTTAAAAATTCCTTAAAAATTAGGATAATAGAAGTTGATTTCAAAGTTATTTTGTTAATTTCATCTTTCAATTTTTTTTGCTATGAGGTTCTGTTCGCGCAACGAATTAAAAATACCTCACATTTAAATCTGTAATGAAGTTTAAGTAGTAAGTGAAAAATTAAAAAATACGTCGATAAGGGGGCGACCGAATAAAATTCTCTTGCTTCGAATATTTGTTTTATAAGTTCACAAAATAGAAAAAGAATTGGAATTAAATTTTAAAAATTCTACTGACAATAAAAATGAAACAGGGGTTTTTTTTAAAAAAAATTAAAAATTGCCAAGCAAGAAACAGCTGAAAATTTATTAAAAATTAAGATAAGAGAAATCGGTTGCTAAGTTATTTTATTGGTTTTATTTTTCAATATGTAATGAGGTTCTTCTCGCGCTACGAATTAAAAATACGACACATTTAAATTTGCAATTAAGTTTAAGTAGCAATGAGTAAAAAGTTAAAAATTACGTCGGTAAGGAGTGGAAGGTCCTGACGTCAGAGAGATTTAAATTGGCAAGTTCTGAAGAAGAATTACAGTATTATTAGGTCGGTGTACATCAAATTCGTTAGAGCCTTCTGTAGGTAAAAGACTTCTCTCTGTAACGCACGAAACGCTATAACTTCATCCTCGATATTTAAACATATGCTATTCGTTCCCAAATAGTTCTTTGAACTGTTTCCGGATACTAAATACGAAAATGAATCCTCCGACAAAATACCTATAACTCTAATTGCAATCTGAATCAGTATGAAGGAATGTTAGCATACTTTATTCTACAATAACAGCCTATCAGCCTTCATTCTACAATATAAATTAAAATGATAATAAAGGTTCCAATATAAGCTATATGTTATAAATAGGAGGGCAATTATTTTCATTAAGTGAAACTCCACCTTACCTAAGCAATCGGGTTCATTGAATGATCATTTCGAGCATCAACAAGTTAAAGACATATGATGGTGCAGGAACAGATTGTTTTTGTAAAGCTCAAAGAAATTAACATTGAAGCAATCATTATACATAAAAATAGAATGACTATGTACATTGGCAGATTTCCGACTATATAATGGCCTAGGGCTGCTACTTCAAGAGAGGGCCGCAAATAGATAGATTGAATATTTTTTAATTAAATTGTTAGATAAAATAATTTCGTAAAAGCATAAATTTAATGAATTTTTAAATTGATAATTACACATCACGAAGTTACTAGAGCATAAAGCGTTTAATCTAAAATAAATTATTAAAATGTACAAATGGGGAATTAAATTGGTTGCTGTGACTTATGGAACTTTACAAGCTCATTGACAGTAATATAACAGTGATTTAAGCCAAGTGAACGTCTTTCAGTAGTGCAATTTAGGGCCAAGAGCATGATTTAGTTCATTCATACGTCACATTCGCTTACACAACCCCTTTTTTAGAGAGGAACACATTTATGCATCTCACAGATAGAAGATGAAGAACAACTATGACTGATCCTGGGAAGCCCAGATCTTAGGGAATACAGGATGCCGGTATTAAATTTGTTATCTTACAAAAAGAATGACCTAACAAAGTGTTTTTTCTACGGCCACAAAATGCCGAAATCAGCGACGGCACAGAATTTTGTAGAGACTGTTGCCGCCTATGGAATTATGCTTCGGACTTACTTGTATATTGAGATATACACTTCCATCAGCTTTCCTTGAAGTCATGAGATACGTTTTTAATGTAACATGTGAAACTCTGTAAACAATTATAATTCTTTATTAATAAAGCTTTCAGTTTTAAACAATATGGTTACTATACCAGATATCTATACATATAATAAAGCTCAATGTGTGTGTGTGTGTGCGTGTGTACGTGTGTGTTGGCGCTCTACAGGTCAGACCGTTGGACCTACAGCTACCAAATTTGGTACATGTATACCTTGGAGGTCGGGAATGTGCACCTCGGAGCCCTTTTTTCGAATTTTTAATTACAATTTGAATTAATTAAAATTTAAGCGAAATTTCGACGTTTTTCCGCTATAACTTCCGAAAATATTATTGCACAGACATGATTTTCATATCAATTTAAAGATAAAAAAAATTAGCTCTCTAAAGGTATCAGTTTTTTAAATTTATAACGTAAGTTTCTATTTTTAACGAATTTTTAAAGAAATATTTTAACCATGTTTTTATCACGTGACTGGATAAAATAAAAGAATGTCGGAAGTTCGAATAAAAAAAACTATCATCACGAAATAAATCTAAAGAAATGTATCTTTTACCACGTGACTGGATAAAATAAAAGAAATATAAAATGTGATATTTTCTTTAAAAAAATGCAAGGCAAAGGATTCCATGATCGTTTGCAATATCTATATCATTAATTCAATAAATCTTCTTTATTTACGATAAACCTGATATAATTTATGTGGCATTTTATGTGGCTTGAATCCAATTATGCATTGATGAATTAATGAGTTTTCGATTTCTTCATACTTTGCACTGTGAGCCATATTTTACAAAATATTTTTATTAATATTTTATATAAAAGTTGCTACATCAATCAGTCTTCTATATCAATAATTAAAACTGATTTATAAAATTAAAGAATATTATTAGGAAAACGTGTTTTTTTAGAACTTTCCGTCCATCATCTTAAAGAAAATATTAATTTCAGACCCATCAATGCCCGGAATTACTTCAAGGTTAATGAATATGTGATTTAATTGAAAATTTAAAAAAAAAATGCATTACTCATGGCGAACCAGCTGGTCGCCAAAGGCGGCTAGTTATAAATAATCTTCCCTAAGGCGTAAGACATATAAGTTTCACTATTAAAACAAGGAACACTTGTATCAAATGTTGACTGTAAGAACAGATAAGGGAATATTCCCTTTCGACTGAAAGGGCCGACCTTTAGTAATTAAATTAAATTGAATTTTATTTATCTTTAAAAATTTGACTCGCTTCTCATTTTTAGTTCAGCGAACATTTTCAATGTCAAATTTCCTACAAATAAATCTAATTCCATGACGTTAACTTCCGCAATCTCGTTAAGCTGTTTACAAATGAAATCGCTTCCGTTTCCGTTTGTAAATAAATAAATATGTGTTGGTCAATTATAAATTAGCTCAAAACTTAGTTAAGCTCAAATTATTTTTGCTCTACGATATCTTCTTTTAATCAAATCACAAGTTCTTATTTTTATTTTAATTTTTAATTTTTGTCAGATCTTAAGAATATTTCGTATTCTGGAATATATTGAATATTTCATATTCAAGTTCCGATAGCTTAGTAGCGATATTTTAAATTCATAATCAAATGATTAGAATGTTGTAAATAACCAAATTATTGATAATTATGATAATGTCTTGTCTGCTTTCCATCGGAAAGGGGGTGCAGTAACTTTTGAGGGTAAAGACCCCTGAGCACTCGAGGGCAGGTATCTGACTCCTAGTTCAAATAAAGATGACACTCACATATTCGCTTAAAAAACCTCTTAACCAAATGACTATTTCAGTAATATTGCATGAAATCATGGATGCTAGATAACCTGGTGTTACAAGAATTAAATATACATGAAGAATTTTCACTAAATTAATACTATATATTAAACATAAATTAAATCATTAAAATAAATATCAGATTAAAAATATTCCACAAATGAAACTAAACTGACCAGTTTTTAAAATGAAGAATCTAATAATTCCCGTTGTCTTCAGCTGCAAAGATCTTCCTTCGGTTATAGTGTATCTATATAAATAAAATTATTGTTTTTATGTCACTTACGCACTGCCGTGCCACTCATCTGATTGCGATAAAACTTTGAATATTTATTATTTGCACTTAAGGAATGGTTATAGGCATAGTAAAATCATGCAATCTTTATTAATAAAAATGAATGTTTGTCTGAAGGCTTTTTATGCGCTGCCATGCCGCTCCTCCGATTGCGATGAAACTTAGAATGCTTATTAGTTGCACTTACGGGTTGGTTATATGCACAATAAAATTATGTGATCCATATGAAAAAAAATGAATTCATCATTCTTAATTAAACAAGAGAGTTATATATATAACGATCTTGTTACATATATTGAACGATATTTCCAAAAAAAAAAGACATATATATAAATGATATTTCCAAAATTATTTCTTCTGCGGAAGCAACGCGATGCGAACCAGCTAGTTTACAATAAAGGATGAAAAGCAAAATTATTTAGAATAATTTTTAATTCATTAATTTGTTTAATGTTTTCTTCTTTATTAACTATCTACTTATTAATATAAAATCAGAACAATTCAGAGACATTATTTCAAATCGGAAAAAAAAGTTATGAAAGCATTTTTAAATCTATAAGTACGTTAGAAATTTCAGTCGTTAACTGATATTTGAAAAATATCAAAATATCAGTTAACGTCTTATTGTTAATAAACATTTAAGGCATTCTTATTTGTTAAGAGGCATAGTTGGCATTTGCGACAAAGAGATTTTTCAGAAACCATACGACCAAATTCTTGCTAATCTATCTCAAGCTTACTTCGTCTGGCGTAATTAAATAGAGAAGCTCATCCCGTTTAATTAGAGATAAGCTTCCTACAACTCGTCCACGGACGGAATCTACGACGAGACAACAACCAAGTCAGGCCGGCTAACAAGACATGTTCACATCTTACCTCGTGATTTTGGATCTAAATAAAGAATAGATTTCTTTATTGTCTTCAAACGTCAAAAGTGAAACTTCGAGACAACTGCAGAAACAACACGCGTGGGTCTTTCATGAATATTTATATTAGTAGCGAAGGAATGAAAACACAAAGACATTTTTGGCGGGAACTGCTTAGTTATTTGCTTCCAAGAATTTAATTACACTTGCTGCAAGGTCGAAAATCGTGTTTCCTTAAATCGTCAAGGTCAGAAGAACATTTTATTACAATGTGGTCAAATAAATCACATCTAAAGAAAGCTATTTTCAGTTAAATATATTTTGCAGAGAAATACTTAAGAGTTAAATAACTATTTCCGACACTTGAGACAACGAATTTTATCGAAGGGAAACAAATGGATAGTTTAAAACAAGTTTTTGGTGGGTCATAATTATGCAAATAAATTCATATTTTTCACTTCTGGTATTTATTCTTAGTATTTTATTGCGTTAAACACATCCGTTCATTTTGAAATTTAAATATATTTCTTCGTTTTAGTGTTGCTACGTTTCGAAATTCTTTAAAATAGAGATAATCACTTCAGAATTGAGGAGAAAATGAAATTCTCTTTCTTCGAATCGGCTTAAATTGAATAAATGACATTTTTAGCGATAACTATGAAAATAAATAGAATAGTTAGATGTAAGCAGTTGCAAATGCATCAAGGAATCGCAAGGTACGTTTCACTTACACAGCAACCAACAATGCGTAACACAGATCTAATGGCTATAGAATCTGAAGTCTAGTAAGTCTGTCTTATGTCCCTTACAAATATTGACCAAGGAAAAAAAAATTTGTTCGTTTTTTTTAAATTTATTTTTTATTGCCAAGGTCAGTATTTGTCAATTTTTTAATACTCCTTCTGAATTTAGAAGAAAAATGAAATTCTGTTTCTTCGAATCGACGTAGTTTGATTAAATAACATATTTGGCGATAACTATAAAAATGATTTGTATAGTTATATGTCAGCAGTTGCAAACAGCATCAAGGAATCACATGGCAGGTTTCAGTTACCCAACAACCAGCAATGCGTTATACAGATTTAATGGCTATAGAATTTTAAGCCTAAGCGTAGCTATTTTCTGAAGTCTAGTAAGTCTGTCTTATGTCCGTCACAAATATTGACGAAAACAAGACTTTTTTTATTTACTTTTGTTTAGTTTCTAGGTCATCAGCTATTTGTCAGTTTGTGTCCAATTCAAAATTTTAAATTAAACTCGCATTAAAGCCAGGCTATTAAACATTCGTTTTTAAACAGTTTAAGTTTTAAAAGAAACTGAATAAAATATTGAAATAACAAGTAACTTTTAAAATATATTATCAAATCTTTGAAAAATTAAATTTTGTAATACTTCCTAATAAATCAAAAATGCACTTTTTTTTATCTTTTGATTTTGTAATTCTTCATTTTTGGTAGAAAATAAAAAATCATATCAACCTTATCTAATATAATATATTAAATCATATATCCGTTAAATTTAAACTTATTTAAAATGAAACAACTTAAAACCATTATAAAGATTTTAAAAATGCAAGTGTAATCTAATATTTTGCGAAGATGATTATCATTTATGTTTATTTACATTTCATATTTAATCCGCATTTTAATGAATTAATTTCCCCATACAGGGTATTAAAACCAATTAATCCGTAACATTGGACTGAGTTCAGATTGGACTGATTTTTATTTTTCTATTAACTGTATCAATATATCAAAATTATAACAGATAACTTATATCGAACCATTGTAAGAACAATAAGTTAACAAATTAAAGTTCTAATTTCATAATTTTTTTTTCTCTTTCATTCTTTAAAGAATATTTTTTTTCTATAGCGATTTTAATTTTTTTTCATATTTATCATTAAGTGTATATAATAAAATTGTTCATGAAATAAACACTTAAAAATTAAATTTTTTATATATATAATAGTCAAAAAATTATATATTTTTGAATTTTCTCACGTTTACCATACATTTAAAAATATATTTAATCGAATATTAAATATATTATAAAATCTCAACCTAATTTTCGAGAGAGATTTGATCTAAAAAAGCGAAGTTAAAATATAAATATTTGGAAAAATTGTAACATTTTTTTAAAGATAAAAAATATTTATTTAAATGAAAAGATGAAAAAAGGTGGTACAAGCTAATAATAACACTTTTAAAATAATTAAAATTCAGCAATTATATGCCAAGAATAAATGATAATCATCTTCGTAAAATATACGATAATTTCTCTTGAATTTTTAAAATTTTTATCATGGTTTCAAATTGTTTCATTTTAAACATTTTTAAGATTTAATGAATTTAAGATTTAATATGCCTCTTTCTAATTTTATGACGGATCCAATGTTATAAAGGCCTCATATAAAATTTTATACATAAAAATAGTTTTCCACAGATAAATTTCTCCTATCTCTTACATCAGAGTACATCTGGCTACAACACGATCGGCCATGACATTAGCAGATACGATACGCTCCTCCATCAGAAAATAATCGAAATGACCGCCACTTCGATCATTAACATCCAGATCAGATCACTATCGGCTACTAGAAACAAACTTGGGTCACTAACCGTAAATTGGCAAGAACGTGTGGATCTGCCACAAAACGGAAACGAAATGAAAGACTTAATTCATCATTATCATTCGTGGAAACTGAGTCGTAGATTATGGAAGCATTGACGGAATTATCATCGCTTTTTTTCATCAGTCCTTTTAATTAAGCAAATGATTATGAGGTCATCAGCATAGATTGCATAATTCCATCATTTACTCTCGTTTCCGAGAAAAGTATCGACTTTAGTTTCTGTCATGACAAACTGATTCTTTTAATTATTGTGTAGCAATATGTTAAATTAATTTAATGAAAATGGTAGAAATGTAATAACATAGATGCAAATCAATAATTAAGTAAGATACTGATACATTAATGGATGTTAATTTATAAATATAAGCTCGAGTCTTCTAATACTAAAATCTAACTTTGTAAAAAATTAATTTGGGCGATAAATTTTCTAAAATCTAACAGCTATATTCAGTCAGAAATTTACGAAAATCATAAGCAGATGACATAGATAAGAATTTGAAATTAAATTTAAGGGCACATCATAAAATCTAGATAATTTAGTTTAGTTTAATTCTATTAACGTCCGGCTTTAAAGCAACGCTAAAGCTATTTTGAAACGGGTCTTTTAATTTTGAACTGCGATCAGATGACGAGGATCACGCCTGATAATTCGTCCCTTCTTCAAATTTCTATGTCATACCATCAAGATGACATTTGGCCTTGGTGGATTTAAATTTCACCAAACCCTCTTACTAGACGATTCTTCAGTGGAATCGGGTCTTGGACCGGAAACCCTCAGGCTCCAAAGCCAAGACTTTACCACCAGGTCACCATGGTTCTTAAAATATGGAAGTAAAAAGCGCATAGAAGATGAAATGGGGAAAAAAATGTCAAACATTTTTTTATATTTAGTTTTGCAAATTATATTTAAACAACTGTGCTTAGGATTTAATAAAATTTCTGAAAATTTATCAGAAAATTTGAGGAATTTATTTCTTCAATTTTAAGATTAAAAAACCACTTGAATCCTGCTTCCATTTATCGCTTAACATTTAACACGATAGGACTCAATGCAATTATGTTAAAGTTCAAATTAACCCGAAGTTATCTCATTATCTAAGTTAATTGAAATATTTTAAATCTAGTTCAATTACTTTGTTTATGTTGACAATTCAAAAAATTTATAAAATTAAAGGAATATAAATATTTATTTGCAACATAATATAAAAATAGTAAGTTTTAGAAAATTCAGAAGCAGTGAATGTTTTAGTTTTCTTAAATGCATTATATTATATTTATTTATTTATATCTCTCTATACAGATCATTTTAAATGCTTTTCAACAGATGCTGAATTATTTATGGTTGAGTATGAGTTGCATAATTAATGATATATAATTAATTATATAACTATTTATAGTTGCTTCATTAAGCAACATTTCAGATTTTTTACCTATTATTGAAAAGAATTTGGAAATATTAATTTAGTTGATAAAGGTTTTGTCTGAGAATTTTCCGAGAAGAATTTATTTTAAATTGATAACACTATTTCATTTTTCAAATCTGAAATCTTTGTAGTTAAAGCTAAAAATATTTTTTTCAAAAATTAAAAGTTTAATTAAAAAAATAGCATTTGAACTCATGCCATAGAAAAAAAATCTACACTTTTTATTTACTAAAGTGTTGAATAAAAAAATTCCTGTTTCTATATAGAATAGAAAAGAAATAGTTTCTACTCCTTGAAGAAAATGCACGGATGGGATAAGTAAGCATATAAAGTATGATTTAAAGTGATCTAAACGATTTAAGAGTTTTTTAAATTATCATCGGAAAGAAAATTTCTGATATATAATTGTTAATAACATAATTTAGAATGAAAATAAATCCCTGATTTGGAATTAGGTGTCGCTGCATTCACGGATAATCAGTACAAAGGTGTATAAAGGATATGTATTAATATAAAAATGTTTCTAAATACTTTTTTAGTGAGCAGCTTATAAACAAATGTAATTTAAGAAAGTTAATGTATTAGAAGCCTTACTGATTCACTTTTTTAAAAGATCAGTCATTTCTTTATATTAAAAAAGCAATTATTTTTATAAGGTTTTACAGCAGTTTAGAATAAAAAACATAGTTGATCAGCAGCTGTATTTATATATATATATATATATATATATATATATATATATATATATATATAATTAATAATGCCTCAACAAAACAAATCAAATTAGCACTTCCTCTTATTTATCAGGAAATTAATTTATTATCACAAACGTTACAAAATCATTTCCGTATTACATAAATATTACCAAAATCAAGGGTTGTTATGACACAGGCGTATGAAAGCATGGAATGCATGGTCTCTCTCAAGATAAATTTATGATTTTCACGCAATCTTTCAGTTTTAGAAGCATTCTCTGATAAACGAAATCGTATACGTAGCACCCCATATATTTCCCCCTAAGCAATACATAAGAATTAATCGATGTAGAAATTCAAGACACACCAGCAGGCACTTTAGTTTACCCGCACCCCTGCCCCATTCTCAGAAAATGCAATATCTCATTCCACTATCTGCGCATACACGTGGGTGTGTATATTTAGTCTCCTTAGGTGCAAGTGACGAAAACGGAACAATATCTCTATTTTTTTTCGTCTGGCCCCCTTGAGAAATATCATTGCTAAGTGGATACGACATGGGGTGGAATATCCTGTTAATGGAAAATAATAATAATAATAATAAAAAGCCGCATGATGCATAGTTTGTAGAAACGAAAAACTTTTAATCTTTTTGAGTGAGACCTCACATTGAGACATTTATACAGTACGTTAGCACGAGGCACCTAGTTTCTCTACAACATACAGCAATCTATTTTCTCCGACACCTCTGACATTAGAAGCGTGTGATCTGTTTTTATCGCCCTAAAAGTCACCTGTCGCCAAAACGCGCCAAGTTGTCATCGGAAAAGAAGAAAATTTAGATTGTGTTGGGTTATATTTTATCGCTTGTCATTTATTTCAATTGATTTCATTCTCGCTTTTTTTGCGATGTTTTACTTGGACAGATTAGTTCAGAAACCTTTGCCAGCAGTCGTACATATGTTTGTTTTTTTTCCTTATATTTCATCGTATTTTTCTGTTGGATAGATTTTTCATTTTCATTTCAGTGAGAAATGACGGATGTATTGCAACAAGTTTTGAATATTAAGAGGAAGGAATGGTAATTTTAAACACAAATTACTAACCGTCAATTGTCATAATTTATGTGAAAGTAGCTGCGGTATTAGAATGAAATAAAAATGTTTCAAAATCAAAATATTTAATAATATTGTTTACATAATCATCCTTTAATTTATATGATTCATTTTTATCATTATAATTTTAAACAAATTACCTGGTAATAATAATAATTTATATTATAATAAAGCAATATTGCTATTTTTCGCAGCTCTTTATGCAAAAATTGGAATAATATTTGTTTTCATTTTTAAATAAGATAATAAAATTTTATTTAATCAACATTTTTTTTAAATAATATTTTTTTAAAAAAAAGGTTGCATAATTTGTTTATTATATGAAATATGTAAACAAAAATAATAAGATTATAAAATACATTAGCTTGAATTAATATAAAACTTATTTTTATTTTTTAAGCGATGGACGTAAAATTTGTAAAAATTATTCCAAGTCATTTATATGAATTTTTATTCATTTGTTTATAATATTCTCTATATTTTTTTCCTTTTTAAAAAATTACTATTTATAAAATTTGCAAGCAGAATTTTTACTTTTGATAAAATAATTGAAGCTAAACAAATCTTACGGTGCTTTAAAGCATTTGAACCAAATTTTATCATTAAATTATGGTTTTAAAGATGGTTCAACTTGATTTGTTAAACTCCTAATCTAAATTTATTCCAACAACTGATGCAAAATGACACTAAATTATTAGCTGCAATCTTTTGCAATCAAAATATTGCACAAGTAAGTCACTCTTTGCACGCAGAAAGTTATTAAAAAATGAGTCTTTTACTGATATGTGCTGATTTTAATATATGTTGTTGAAAAGAATTACCTTAAAATAAAAAGACATTATTTCAAGTGAAAAGTTCATCAAAAAGTTTTGCTTTTGTTTACTAATAAAATTTACAGAAATCATATTTTATCGATTGTTTAAAGATGAATATCGAATACTAACATTGCAAAGAAAAAGTCATATATTGGTAGGAAATATAATCAGCATTAAGATAAATAATGCATAAAATATTCTTAATATAAATATATATATTTCTATGGAATCATAAAAATTACCTTTAAGGAAAAATAGGAATGCTCATTTTTTTATTTCAAAGCTTCTATATAAATATTTTGTCCATCATCTTAATCATATGTTACTTTTTTCCAATTTTTGCATACAGCAAAGATTTTTAGTTACCACAAATTGTTTTAGTTTAGAATTTAGAATTGTTTAGAAACTTTAGCTAGGAAAAATAACACGTATTGCGTGAAGTTTTATAAAATCAATGAATTAGAATTGCAAAAATATATAAAAAGAAATTTAAAATTATAAAATTTCATAATTTTGTTATTTAGTTTCTTTAGTTACACATGTATTAGTGTATAATATTCTAATCCAAATAGCAAAGATGTTCTAAAATGTTGTTAAAATGTCTTTTTGATAAACGCAATATTCAAAATCAAATGTGGTAAAATTGAGTTATATACCTATTTAATAATATTAAAAGCATTCACGTCATATATATTTGGAAAAGGAATATATTTTTAAGTATATATAATATAAAAGCAGCGAAACATTAAACAAGTTTCCATGTTTGACGATGCATAATGATATTACAAATTAATTGGATTATGTTATGAACTAAATATAGCAATGGAAGTTAACACTCGATTGCAAGTTTTATGTTGTTTAATGTTGTGCAAAACGAACGGAAGGATAAATTAAACTTGTTTCTTTTTGAATCTATCATTTTGCATTTAGGTTATGCATTTTTGGAAAAGTAGAATCTTTTTTAATACATATGATACAACAGTTTCCATAAAACTGGTTTCCATATTTAACATCGCATAATGATGTGACAAATTAATTGGATTATGTTATGCGCTAAGTTATAGCAATGGAAATCAACACCCGATTGCAAGTTTTATGTTACTTAATGATGTGAAAAATTAATTGTAATATGTTATGTACTAGATTATTGCAATGAAATTTAACACTCGCTTGCAAGTTTTATGTTATTTAATGATGTGTCAAACGAACGGAAGGCCTCATTTCTTTGTGAATCTCTGGATTTGCTGCTGAGGTGGAACAAGACGTAACCGGTCGTGATAAAATAAGCCAATTATCCATAACTTTATGTCGAGTCTCTTGTTAGTAATGTCATCACGTAATATGATAAAAACCACTTGCAAGGTACACATCATAATTTAGAATTCTTATCACGGGAAGCTTTAAGTAATGAGTTTTTAATATCAACGGAAAATTATTACTGTCTTTTTTTTCCCTTCCCTGACATCTTGAGAAGTTTCGCAAAAGTGTGGAGATGATTTAGAAACGCGTCTCACATTTTAATTAGGGTCTAAATGCTATGCTTCGAATCAATGAATGTATTTTTAAGATAAATAAAAATTTCATATACGATTAGAGTTTTTTTTTCTAAAATAACGGCACATGAAAGATCTTTTAGAACTTTTTTTAATAAAGTATTTTGTTGCTAAGACATATTTGAAAATTTATTCACATAAGATCAATGAATTTTTTCTTTTTAAAATTTATTAAACTGATTATTTTTAGAGAAATGGACTCATACAAATGTTAATAAGAGAGCTTTTTTAGCCCAGTTTCGCATGCAAATCAGGAGAATTACATAAGTTTTAAAATGTGTTCATAGAAAATTTTAGTATTACTCTCAATAAAGTTATGGCGTAATCTAAATCTAAACAATATATATGAATTTATTTGGAAAATGATGATCATAATTTCTATAAAATTTAAGACCATGTTACCATGTTAAATTTAAGACCATCTTTTAAAAATAATTGAGAAAAGAAGGATGGCATCATTTATGTTTTGAAATTCTGAATATTAAATATTTGCTGATTCATTGATAGATAGTGAAAGTCATTCGCTTTTTAAATAGGTTTATATTAAGTCGGTTGTAATTTTGGACAATTAAAATGTTTAAAAAAATTGAATAACACACCGAATGCGAGTTATATTCTGTTATTTGTTTTCTTAATGCTAGGAGGACGAAACTAGTTTTAAACACAGACAAATTTGTGAAGTTAACGAATAAGAAGCAATGAACAATTCGATAGCAAAAAGGTGGGTGCCGTAATTTAAGGAAGGATGTGGAATCGTTCACGATGAAGAAAAAAATTGGGCTGTGGTCTCTGATGGATGATGATTTGGTTACAGAAGTTGATCAGATGATAAAGGGGAATCAAAAATTGGCTGTTGCAGCCCTGCAAATGAATTTCCGTCAAATTTCCCGTTTCCTTCTTCATTATTAGAGGTGGCACCATTATGCAATAAGGCCATATTAAAGCTCGTACCCTGCTACGATAAATTCTTCAACGTTGCTGACACCATGTTCATTGTGTTTCATTTTGCAATAAAACTTTTCTAAAAATTGTCTTCTTTTTTTTAATTATTAAACGAAATTTAGTGTCTGGATACACCTAGAATAAAAATGCTGAAAGATATCAATAGTTCAAGATGAAGAAAAAAAAACTGGCCATTACAACACTGCCAATGAATTTTCATCACATTTTTCATTAACTTCTTCATTATTGGAGGTGGTACCATTCTGCAACAAGACCGCATAGAAGCTCGTACCCTGCTACGATAAATATTTCAACATTGGTGACAACTATGTTACTTGTTTTTCATTATGCAATAAAACCTTTCTAAAAACAGTGTCTTTTTTTATTATTAAACGAATTTTAGCGTCTGGATATACCTAGTATAAAAATGCAGAACGATATCAATATTTCGGAAGTTAACGAATAAGAAGCAATGAAAAATTCGATGGAAAGCAGTGTTTCAAGGAAAGATGTGAAATAATACGCGATGAAGGAAAAAAAAAAAAAAAAACGCAGGTCATTACAACACTGCCAATGAATTTAGAAACAAATTTCCCGTTTTCTTCATTATTGGTGGTGGCACCATTCTGCAACAAGGCCATATTAAAGATCGAACCCGGCTACGATAAATACTTCAACGTTGCTGGACACCATGTTCATTGTATTTCATTTTGCAATAAGATTTTTCTAAAAATTGTCTTATTTTTTTTAATTATCAAACGAAATTTAGCGTTTGGATACACCTAGTATAAAAATGTTGAAAGATATCAATAGTTCAAGAAGAAAAAAAATTGGCCATTACAACACTGCCAATGAATTTTCATCATATTTTTCATTTACTTCTTCATTACTGGAGGTGGCAAGTTTCTGCAACAAGGCTTTATTACAGCTCGTACCCTGCTACGATAAATACTTCAACGTCTTTGATTGATGATCATTTGTTTACAGAAGTTGATCAAATGATTAAGGTGAATCAAAAACTGGCCAATACAACACTGCCAATTTCTCGTTTACTTCTTCATTATTGGAGGTGGCATCATTCTGCAACAAAGTCATATTAAAGCTCGTGCCCTGCTACGATAAATACTTCTGCATTGGTGGCTACTATGTTCATTGTATTTCAATCTATACTTATAATAAAGCTCAATGTGTGTGTGTGTGTGTGTGTGTGTGTGTGTTGGCGCTCTACAGGCCAGACCGTTGGACCTACAGCTACCAAATTTGGTACATGTATACCTTGGAGGTCGGGAATGTGCACCTCGGAGCCCTTTTTTTGAATTTTTAATTAGAATTTGAATTAATTAAAATTTAAGCGAAATTTCGACGTTTTTCCGCTATAACTTCCGAAATTATTATCGGACAAACATGATTTTAGCATCAATTTAAAGATAAAAAAATTAACTTTCTAATGGTAACAGTGTTTTAATGTATAACTCAAACTTCATTTTTTAACGAATTTTTAAAGAAATATTTTAACAATGTTTTTTTTAGCACGTGACTGGATAAAATAAAATAAAACAATGCCAGAAGTTCAAATGAAAAAACAACTATCATCGCAAATCAAATCTAAAGAAATACAACTTTCAGCACGTGACTGGATAAAATAACATAAATATAAAATGTGATATCTTCTATAAAAATAAATGCAAGGCAAAGGATTCTAAGAAATCGTTTGCAATATTTATATCATTAATTCCATAAATTATCTTTATTTACAGTAAACCTGATTGAATTTAGACAGGATATGCATTGAAATCCCGAATTAATGGCATATTTCTATAATCGTTTGCAATATCTGTATCATTAATTCAATAATTTTTTCCCTTTTTCGCTTTCTTTAAAAAACATATTTAACAGTTTGGCAAAATCACCGAAAAAACATTTTTAATATTTTGGAAGCATAATTAATAAATTATTAGATCATTAAACACAAAAAGTTTTCCGAATAAAGTTACCGACTCTTTCACTACTAATGACTGAATCTTTTAACTTAAACTATTTCTTAAATTTTGGCTCAAAAATATATGATTTAATTGGAAATTTTAGAACGCATTACTCATGGCGAACCAGCTGGTCGCCAAAGGCGGCTAGTATGTAATAATTCTAGCCCAATAATAGTCTCCTTTTTTAATTCTTTGGCGAAATTCAGTGTCTGGATACACCTAGTACAAAAATGCTGAAAGATATCAATAGCTGGGAAGTTAACGAATAAGAAACGATGAACGATTCTGTGGAAGGCAGTGTTTCAAGGAAAGATGTGAAACAGTTCTCAATGAAGGAATAAAAAAACATTGGCCATTACAACACTCTCAATGAATTTCCATCAAATTTCCCATTTATTTCTTAATTTTTGGAGGTGGCACCATTCTGCAATAAGACCATATTAAAACTCGTGCCCTGCCACGATAAATACATTGTTGGCAACTATGTTTTTTGTATTTCATTTTCAATAAAACTTTTCTAATAATAGTCTCCTTTTTTAATTATTAAACGAAATTTAGTGACTGGATTCACCTAGTATAAAGTGTTGAAAAATATCAATATTTATAATTGTAAATAATAACTGTGAATGTATAATTGTATATGATCATTTTGTTTCAAAAATTGTTCCATCCCGCATTGTATCAACAGCAGGAAGAGAAAAATCAAATCCATGCGAAATGAATTCAAAAATTTAATTACCATGTAAAAGACAAATTTATTTAATTTCTTTGCTTTCTCAAATTCATTACAAATATGTATGTCGTTGATTTACCATTAAGTAAAGCCTGTTTCAGATAGCATAAAGCACCATTTCATATGTTTCTCGCTTACACATCGTTTCATCACTGTCTCAATTAATTCGTAATCACTGAAATGGTTATCAACTCCATTGATGAGAGGCAAAAGGGGGTTCACAGAGAGATTACTTTTGAATAGTATGCGAATTGTGATAACGATATCGTCGACTAGAGAATAATTTACTATTGATGAATTAATAGCAAGTAAACGGACTGGAGTTAATTGCAGAGAGGAGATGAATAATATGAAAAAACTAATTCCACTTTTTTGAAAGATGAAATGACTTCTTTTTAAAAATTATTTATTTATTTGACAATTTTCTTCAAAAGTCAAATCACGTTTTGAAATCAAAATGCTAGGGAAAAAGTCCAGAGAACTTAAAATGATTAATAATGCTATACATAATATACAGTTAACCCATTAGCCGATGATAAAATAGTTTTTATAAATGAAATATCAACCAAAATGCACATAATAAATGTTCAATAAATACGCATATGATAGAAGAGTGTTTTTTATATTGTGTTTTATTTTCTCTGTTATAACACAAGTTTCATTGTAAAATTTTAATTATGATTATCAATATTATATAGCAATAAAATTCTAGGACAAAGACTAAAGTCATTATCTAATACTATAATACGAGGAATGGTTGCCAAGTCGAAAATCGCCCCAGAATTAATAAACTCCGGTAAACTTGGGGGTCTGGGGTTTTTGGCCACGAGGAATCGATTGGCGCCGGTTTTGAAGCGCTACGGTCGAGCAGTTCGGAATTACAGATAGGATATTTTCAAACTTTATTAGTTCGCCATAATGGCTACTTACATTTTCAAGCGGTAACGTGCTGCCATCTATAGCCAATATGGCGAACTAATAAAGTTTTATGTTTATGCTGTTATAGGTTTATAATATGTTTCTTATGTATGTATATATGTTTGGTTTTTCTAAATAAATTTGTCAAAAATATTGAACTTCAACACACTTCAATCTTTACCTTTACTTTACCTTTGTATAGAATAGTTCCCTTTCCAAACTCTAACTTTGTTTAGAATAGTTTACAATGGTGCACTTTAACCAGTTATATTTTCACCAATGGTTTCACAAATTTTCTTATGGCATGTATTGTTTTGATAAATCACAATTGAAAATTTAAATCTTCGAGTTAGCTTCGATACCTGTTTTCTCCGAGCGGAGCTCGGTCACCCGCTGGTTAAAGTTAAACAAAGTTATTGCTTTTAAATGAATTTGAAAATTATGCTTTGTTATCTTCAAACATTATTATTAAGTTTATCGATTATGCTTTATTTCATGTCAGTCTCTTGAACAATGTATAAACGGTACTTTACTATACAGTGAAACTTTTACATTGTGTTCGCTTGTATGACATAAATATGTATTGCTTAGAATAAGTAAAAAATTTTGAAGTCATTTAATTCATATCGCGAATGAACCAGTGATTAGATTTTATCTACCTTCAGTAAAAGAATTTAAAAAAATCGAAAGTCCCAGATATATCTCATAGCATTAATCATTAAAGTTGCATTATCTTTTCCCTGCAGAGGAAAAAAAATGACGTTATTGATCTGAAAACTAAAAAATATGAATCTAATTCTCGCAATATTTTCATACTAAATTTCTTGAATTGAGAAAGCTATTTTCAATTAACAGATTTGCTCATTTGTTTTGAAAACAGAAGAAATTTGAGGACAAAAAAAACCCGGCAAGATTCTGAAAAATTTTGTTCAAATATTCTTAAATTGAAACAAAAACGAGTTTATATTTTTCATTTATTTTTTAGCATAAATGGAATGCTTGCATTCCTATTAAATAAAATATTTAAAGTGTTTTTGAAATATGTTTTTATGGTTCGAATATTTGAAATTTTTTTACAAAAATATAATACATTTAAAATACAACCGTAGAAAGTAAAATAAAATATGTCTTGATTTGCATACCTACGTTTTTAGTGCTAGGATTGCAAAGAAGATGCCAGAGAAAATATTTTTAGTTAATTCGCTAAGATTCATAACCTCTCGGAGCTAAACTCAAACTATCTGGACTGTATCCAAAAGAAAAATCAATAAAGCTAAAGGGATGGTTACATTTTCTTATCCTTGTCACCTGTTTGATGAAACTTCAAAATGTATCATTATTATAGATATTCCTGTTACATTAATGCAATGAATTAAATAAAATTTTCAACATACACATTTTAACGATTTGTTAGAGAATAAAAACACTGCCCCTATATATTATTAAATAATGGAAAATATTGTTATAAAAATATATTGATGATATAAAGTTTTATAATATTCTAAAATACTCTCTGAATTATGTGAATATTTTAATCTCTAATTCTGTTAAAGCATAAAATGTTACTATTAAAGCATAAAATGATTTATATGAATCTGTGGATCTGTGAAGGCATAAAAATACTGCCCCTAAATATTATTAAATAATAGAAAATATTGGGAATAATATAATACTAAATTAATTGTAAGAAACTGATTTATGTGAATCTTTTAATCTGTGAATCTATTAAAGTATAAAAAGACTGTCTCTATTATTAAATAATGGAAAATGTTGGGAATATTATAATATATTCAGTTGAACACCCAAGATTTATAAAAAACTTATGAACTTACGATATTGAATACATATTAGGAAATTAATTGTAAGAAACTGAGAATTTTCTAAACAAAAAGTTACGAAAATATCATGATGATATAACATTCTAAAAACATTCTAAGCAACGCTCTTACTGATTTATGTGAATCTTTTTGGAAACAAGCATCTTTCTTATATAAAATTGTAAAAATTTGCTAAAAAAACTCTCTTATTGATTTATGTGTCTCACTTAAGAAACAAATGACTAAAAAACAGATTAAATTATTCATTTATCCTATTAAAGTTCAAAATTTCAAAGCTTAGTGGATAAAGGTCCCATTAAGTTTTCGAGATCGCTTATGTTGTCAAACGTCAGTTTAGCGTTAAAAGTTTATGAAGTGCTGAGGGTTAAATAAATATTTATTACAAGGTATAAAATTAATTTTAAGAAACTGAAAATTATTTGAGCAAAAAAATTAACACAATTAAATTTTCTGTATAGAAGTATAATGCTTCAAAATTTCTGAATTAAAATTATTGATTTATATGATAAACATATGAAACTTGATGAAATTTTTAAAAAAGCAAATTAAATTAATGAATTAAAAGATAATGCAATAAATTAAAATAATTATCTTCAAACAAAATTCAATAATTTGTTAATACATAAAAAACTGCCTATAAAATTAAATAACCGATAATATTTGAAAAGATATAATATACTCAGTGTAAAATATTGAAAATTTTAAGTGTGAGTGAACGAGTGTTTAATGTTCTTTTATTAAGTTTAAAGTTTATTAAGTTTAAAGTTTAAAAGTTTATAACTTTTGATATTGAATACATAACATAAAACCAATTTTTAAAAAAACTGAAAATTGTTTTAACAAAAACTAGCACAAATATTAGTTGATATAAAATTCTAAAGCTCTCTCACCGATTTATGTGAATCACTTTTAAAACGAACATAATGTCTATATAAAATTCTAATATTCTCTAAAAATCGTTCTTACCGATTTATGTGAATCACTTTTGAAATGAATATATTATTGATATAAAATTCTAAAACTTCCAAAAATCCCTGTTATTGGTTCATGTGAATCACTTTAAAAACAAATATATAGTCTATATGAAATGCTAAAACTCGAAAAAAAAAACCTCTCTTTCTGATTTATGTGTATCACTTTTGAAACAAATACATTGCCTGAAATAAATTCTAAAATTCTCTAAAAAAACTATTTTACAGATTTATATCAATCACCTTTGAAATAAATATATATATTTTTATATAAAATTCAAAAACTCTCCAAAAAAACACTCTCTATTGATTTATGTGAATCACTTGTGAAACAAACATATTTCTGATACAAAATTACAAAACGCTCTAAAAAATTCTCAAACTGGTTCATGTTAATCACTTTTTAAACAGATATATCGTCTATATAAAATTCTACAGCTCTCTTTTTGATTTCTTTGAATCACTGCCTGGTTAATGTGAATTATAATGAAACAAATCACATAAACAGTAAATTAAATTCTTCATTTCCTCTACAACAAGTTGTAAAAATTCAAAGCCTGTTAAAAAAAATCCCTCGTTTAGTCTCCAATATCACTTCTGCTGTCTAATGGCAGTTTAGCGACTGATTGAACAGATCAAAGTTTATGAGGAGCAAGGGATTAAATAAATAGAAATTCAAAGCCGAATTTTGTCTTTAAAAATACGCAGAAGATTAAAATATCGTGTCTGGGTGAAACTGAAACTCCGCGATCATGTTAGAAACAGCAGATCACGCCGAAAACGGAAGTTTTCTATTTATTTTTATCGCTCTACTCCTAGAGCTCCTTCGAGTAGCAATTATCTCAGCAGGTCATCAGACACACATTAAAAGCCAGACAAACCTGTCTCTATTGACAGTTCTGAAATTCAAACACGGCACAAGAAGTGGCATAACAAGGTTTCGTGATAAATGATTGTTGCGATGAGGCTGAAGGGTTCTTCTTTTTTCTTTTCTTTTCTTCTCTTTTTGGTTCTTTTTATTTTTACCCTTTCTACTTGCAATGATTTTCACACAAAATGAACGGAGTCACAGATTTCTTTTTTCCTACCGAAACTGAATATCAATTATACTTTCTAATGTCAGATTTTTTTATAAGCAATTTTCGATCTAAGTATTTTCCCTTTAGGATAAAACTTGTAATTCGACCTTTATATATGAAGAGATTTTGCAACACGATAATTCACTTCTCTATAAACATATTAATTAATTTTTTTTTCAATATTAAATAATCGATTATATGCATAACTGAATGGTTATTAATTTCGGCAAAATTATTTAATTCTTTTTTTATTGACATTGGATTCATATATTTTAGTATTCATTGTGATTTAAAAGTAATTATACAAGATCTATCTTTACTTAATAGCTTTATTTTATTCATTTGCATCTGCATTCCATTAATCATTTATAATTAATTTTTCATTCTAATTTTTTGTTGTTTCTTTATACTAAATATGAATTCATTGCGTCCTTCTGATTTTGCAGTTTATATTATTTACTCTTTCTTTAAACTATCGCGCCAAATCTATGCTTTCTACCATTAAATTATGACGCCAAATGTATGTTACCAGCCATTAAATTACGACGAAAAAGCTATGCAGCTTATCTTCAAATTATGAAGCCAATTATGTATTTCTACATATATATGGTATTGATAAAGTGAATATGTATAATTATCGATGGTTATTCATAATCACCACCAAACTTAATAAATGTGATAAATTATTGAATATTTATCAAATCAATTAGTTTTTAAAATCTTCAACTGTTAATGGAAAATGTCATTAATGTCCAGTATATTTGAGCAACTACATAGCATTATGACGACATAATAATAAATTTACTCTTATCATATATTATTATTATGTAATTTATATTATTTTTACATATCTTACGCTAATAACTAATATATCTGTTCTAGGACATCAAATAATAGTTTACAAAAACGGCACTTTTGTTTAGTTTTTTGAAATGAAATATTATTTTAGGTTTCAATAGCTGTCATAACATTTTTCAAATTCTTAGCAACGAAATTTTTAATCTTATATGGAAATATTTCTTTTTTTGGAATTCTGACATCGTTACTCAAGTAAATAATCAGAATTTGTTTCATTTCCCAATTAAGAATTTCGAGTTTTAGGCTTTAAATTTGATAAATATTCAATGATTTATCATATTTACCAATTTTAGTGGTGATTACGAATAATCACAGATAATTATGCATAATCAACAAATAATTTACCGTAATATATTTAGTATAACTGAAGAGTTTTATAACCAATCAACCCATTTTGAAAGGAAAAAATTTTAACTCTAAAATGCAATAATCGCATTTATTCCCTCTTTTTTATAAGGATTTATGCGAAACGAAATTTTGACTGCTGTTTAAGAAATACGAAAGCCAGCTAACAGTAAAAGTAATTGATGCAGTGCTCCCACGCAAAATTGTCACCGTTGCGTTATAACGTATATTGGGAATTGAATAGCGGTTACTACCAAGATTGAGTCCCTAGTTATGGTTATTTCCTTCCTATTCCTTTCGTTGACCTAAAAACCGCATTCAGATTTTAAACGTCCACACTCGTTTTGAAAAGTTAAAAAGTTATTTACAGTTAAAAACAGAAAATTATTTGCAAAAATAAATAAAAGAGGAATTTTAATGATGAAAGATACAATAAAATGGTGCTAATATTAATTTTTCAAAATGATAATTTGCCTGGACACTATTCAATATATTTATTTCTAAACTTTTGGATTTATTTTATTAAAATCTCGTTTCACTGAAAATTAAAAAAAAAAAAACTTTTTTTAATGTTATTCATAAAATAGGTAAATAGAAATAATATATATTGCATATTATTTGTTAGGATAATAAGAAATATTTTTTTAAATGTTTTGGTCAACATAGGCTAGAGATAGTAGGATAGAATATTCAGGGTAGGGATAATAGGGTAAGATATTCAGGTTAGGAATGATAGGATAGTAGTAATATAGGATATTTAGAGTAGGGATAATAGGATAGCAGTAAGATACGATAGTTAGGTAGGATTTGGGATACTTTAGGATATTTCGTATAATAACGTTTTATACTGCAATAGTATCATATTAAAGTTAGACATTGATTTAGTATTCAGAGTGAAAAATTAAAGCGAACAATAATACTACAAGTATTGAATTACTGAATGCTACAACTATCGTAATAAAAGGAAAATTCAAAATAATTAAAACTGTTATATCAGTATATTCCTTTCCTTTGTACATAGTAAAAAACAAATATTTAAATTTGTTTCAGAAAATAATTAAATAATTAAGTTTAACAACTATCAATTGTCTGTCAAGAAATACTCTGAAAATTGGCATGTCTATTTGAAATGCGATGTGACATTTCAAGTAACGTTTTAGTTTCAAACCCAGTTAACTCTAAATTCAAAAAGCATTTCAATTCTGAGTATCTGGTGTATAAATAGTCTGAACATGGCTTGATGCATATTAAATCTGAAGTTGAGAATCAAAAATTGGCATGTCTATTTGAAATATGATGTGATGACATTTCAGGTTACGTTTTGGTTTCAAGTCTAGTTAACTCCAAATTCAAAAGGCATTTCAATTCTAAGTATCTGGTGTATAAGTAGTCTGAACATGGCTTGATGCACATTAAATCTGAAGTTAAGAATCAAATATCCTACTCCTGAATTGGAACAGAAGTTTTGCTCTGTTCAGATGTTTTTCTTCATTTTACCAATGTCCACTAGGAGTTTCGACACAATATAGCCATACTTTTGGTTTTAAAAGGAAAATTACCATAAAATAATCTCTCTCTCTCTCTCTCTTTATATATATATATATATATATATATATATATATATATATATTAAAGTTTAAATTATATAAGGAAGAAAAAGACTGTCCTTTCGCTGCTAAATTTTTTATAAAGAAACTGAAATTACTTTCTCTGTTACGAAAAAATTTAAAGGCAGATTCTCTGATTGTTCTCAAATATTCAATTAGATATTGCTGTGCTTAAACCTAATAAAAATTAATCAATCCTTCAAAAGAGGAATTTCTACAAATAAATTCGTATAGGGCATACTCGGTTACTTCACAAACACCAACTATTTAAAGCACCTGTATGTTCCACATGTCGCACAGATTTTACAGTTCATCACATTTTGATAGAGTGCCCAACTATTAATATTCACCGTAACCTGTTTTTTTCATTCATCATCCTTAATTCTCGATTATTTATTGGGAGAAAACCACCATCCAAGCATTTTTGAATTTTTATATGCTATTAAATTTTTACCCTGCATTTAAATTCTTCAAGCAATTTAACTTTTTTAATTGTTACATTGTAAATACATATGTGCTACTGTTTTCAGTGTTTTGTAACTATTTTGTTCTGATTTTATGCAACTATTCATTTGTTTAAATTTGAAAGATCATTTAACCTATTTTTAACCATATGTATGGCGCAGTTTGGCCCAAGATGGCTCTTGTGTCAAAAACCCAAACCAACCAACCAACCAATCATTCTACATATAACATGAAAGCTAAATGATCAGTCAATGACAAGTTTCAAGCCAAGTGTTTTAATTGGATTGAAGAAGATGAAACCGCTTTTTGCTTACAGACTTCTTCTTCTTCTTCTTGCACACAACCGACCACCCCGCCATCACTGAAAGTAGCAGTATCGACAGGATTTGTTGTGGTCGACTGCTGAATAAGTATTGTCCAACCTTACATTGACTGATCAGTCAAACTAACATTCCTTTCGGGGTATTAAATTGCTGTCTTTCTCCTCATCTGCACTCTCTCAAACAGTTGGAATGACACTATCAATCTTTGACATCATATCCTTCAGGGTTTCGAGGTCACCTGGTACCATCAGTACTGTACTTAAATCATTATTGACAATCTTCAGGTCCTTCCTTAACTCTGAGGGCTCCATGCATTCCATTAAATAGTGGTAAACCGTACCAATTTCTCCACAAATGCATTTATTTACCTGCGTTTTTCCAAATATTTGGAAATATGCAGGAAATCTCTCATGTCCAGATATTATTTTAATTATAAGTGGATAGTATCTTCTTATTTTAATTTCCAAATTTTTTCTTAAAGACTCACCATATAAATTTAAGCAGATATACATAAGTTTAACAGAAGCTGTTGAGTCGGTATAGGAGGGGTTAAGCATAATGAAAAAAATCAAAAAATATCTGGAAAGTATAAAGGAAAATATAAGCTACCGAAGAGAATCGTAAATCGAATATTCTATGATTTCAAAAGCAGTGGAGTTGTTTTGAGAATGTAAGAAAAATCTATAGATTAAAAGAAATTTCTATAAGAAAAAGTTGTTGTTTTAAAGTATACGACTACGTTAAAAATACTGGTCATCGACCACGTTGTTGAATTTTTTTTATTGTTATTTCTTGTAGTTCAGACTTTTCTTCTTCCAAAAAATTTACCTTTTCTAGAAAAAGGAAGGTCTAATCTATCACAACGGGTGACATATTTTTCAGCTAAAATTTGCCTTTAATTTCAATTTTCATAAAAATTCACCACTGTTATCATGACATCTCAAGACCTAATAGAGGCATTTAAATAAAAGTTTCAGCGAATGTTTTAAATAATATGGACAATGAATTGAACCAAAATTTTTATTGTTGGTGAAATTTATAGGCGTTTTTAGAAAAAAATAAATTGTAAATTTCTGGTAAATATGAATATATACACATATTTTTAACCAAAACTTCTTTGCATCTCAAAATTTTTCTTAGATTTTGTTTCATTTCATTCATCATTATACTCTATAACTTGTGTACAAAAAAAAAAAATAGGACTGTTTCATTACAATTTTGTGTAGAGCGTTAACAGTTTTGGTTAAATTTCACTAAAACTCACATTTTCCTATTTCTCAAAACATATTCTATTTTCAAATAATTTTGTTGCACTTATAGCATTTTGTATTATAATTGATAACACATCTAAAAACCATAGTTTAAAACAGTTTTTAAAAAATCCAATTTTTCAAAAAATTTCCTACGAAAGTAGTCGGATACCTTAAAATGTTTTAGCAATCACAATTCTGAGAATTCTTATTTGTTGGTATCCAGATATAAATCTACTAGAATAATCTTTATCATGTCAGGAGTTGTTACTGAACTGGCCAAGTAAGATTTTTAAGATTTGTTTTTCCAAACTTTTCTGCAAGTGAGGGCGAAGACCTGGTTTAAAACGTAATTTTCCAGAAACTACACTTTGTCATTGCTTATTTACATATAGGAAGACAATGGAAGTATCTCAAATGTTGTGATAGCTTAAGCCAAAGTAGAATTTATCAGCGTGGCAGGCGCCAATGACAAGTTTTGCCGGCAGCTGGAATTGAGCCATGGTGCAATACTGACTGAGAAGTCAACGTTCTGATTTTTACTCGCAGAAATTAATAGTAGAAGTTCAATTAATCAAATGTCAACCAGAAATTTAATTAATTTTTTAAATAATTTTAATTTGCAATGTTTTTTTGTACCAGTTCAGATTTATAATTAACTTCATAACTTTAAGAGGTAACAGATAGGATTTTTTTTTGTTCTTGTTCTATTTTATGATTAACTTTATAACTTTAAGTGACAATTCAATTTTTTTTTTGAAAAAAAAGATTCAATGCAATTTTTAATCTCTATGTGCTACATTAATTAAGCTATTACGTCAAATGTTTATCATAAATTTAATTAACTTTTAAAAGAATTCTAAATAAAATAATTTTAAGAAATTCTAAGGCATTTCAAATTTTTTTGTAAAAAAAATGATTTGATCCAATTTTTAATCGCTATTTGCTACATTAATCAAGCCATTACGTCAAATGTTTAAAAGAAATTTAATTAATTTTTTAAATAATATTAATTTATAAGGAATTTTTTTTCTCCTGTTTTGTTTTATGATTAACTTCATAACTTTAAAAGTATTTCAAATTTTTTTTGTAAAAAAAGATTTGATGCAATTTTTAATCGCTTTTTGCTACATTAATCAAGCCATAACGTCAAATGTTGACAAAAAGTTTAATTAATTTTTAAAATTAATCTTATTCACAAGGATTTTTTTGTTTTAATTATGTTTTATGATTGACATTATAACTTTAAGAAGCATTTTAAATTTTATTGTAAAAAATAATAATCGCGGAATTTTTAATCCCTATTTGCATACATGTTATAAATTCGTCACCTAATAAAGGACGATGGATACATGCGATATAATGTTTTAGTTACCCGAAATGAAACGCTTAATGTATATAGTGAAAAAATATTTCATTACGTCATGTATTAACCATAAGTTTAATTAATTTTTAAAATAATTCTAGTTTACAAGGAATTTTTTTGTTCCAGTTCTATTTCATTATTAACTTCATAACTTTAAGTGTCATTTCAAATTTTTTGTATAAAAAAAAAAATCGGGACAATTTTTAATCGTTATTTGCATGCGTTATAAATTTGTCATCTAATAAATGACGTTGGATAGGTGCGATATGTTTAAGTTACCTGAAATGAAACGCTTAATGTTTATTGTCATGTAGACAGAACTGAAGAAGACACAGGAAGTAGAGATAAATCAATTTATTAGCTGAACTAAGAACACTGTGACTGAGAGTTCTTACGGTCAATGCTGCAATATAGTGGGAAAATATTTCGGTTCATATCAATCTCTAGCAATTCAATAATTTTTCATTATAATAATTTTTTAATCTTATGTTGACTTCCTAAATAAAGGAATTAAAAAAGGAAGGAGAGAAAAATATCCGATTTTTAAAAAGTATACATCAGAATTGGTTCATTGTCCATTTCCGAAACAATACTTATTTTAAGTAAATAGAAAAAGCATATTTCGGATTTTCTGTTCAAATATATATGGACAATTCATTAATATTTACTTGGTTTGCATACAAATTTACAGATAAGTAAAATAAGAAATTTTAACAAGTTTTATAGTTCACAAATTTGGTCTAAATTATCAATCAACTAATATAAATGAATGAGCATATGTTGAAAAACTGAAAATAATATAAACGTTAAAAGCTATATTTAGTCAAAAATTAAAAAAGACAACTTATTATTATAAAAAATTACTAATATGCATATAATTAGTAACATTTATTATTGTATTAAAATACTGTCAAAAACGCTCCCAAAAGGCTTTAAAATAATGTTTATTACCTTTATAAATAAAAATAAGAAAGTAATAAATGCGAGTAAGTATTTTTTCTTCATTATATAAAAATACTATATAATTTAATTTGTATAAAATGAATATATAATTTGAAAAACACTCAACAATATTAAATAATTCACAGTATTATAATGACTAAAAGCCGGTGTTGTAATAGGAAAACCTATTATATGCCCATTATTTGAAACATTCGACTGAATAGTATTATATTGAAGCTCCGTTAGATATGAATACTTAAGTTAATCGAAGGCGAAAAAAAAATCATTATTTTAGTAGCCCATATGAAAATTCACTCTAAACGTTCCTTTTAGGTGATTAAATTTTTTTAAAAAAATCATAAAAATGGACACTGTTGTTTATAAGCGAAAATAAAAATTACATTAGAATAGTCTTTTTCGTAGAGCAATAAAAATATATTTTGTAACAGAATTTAAATAGGTATATTTAATGTATTAAATAACTAATCAACTATAAAAGCATTAAGGAATTAACACCAATTTCCAGAATTCATCAAAAAATAAATTATTTAGGAAAACTGTAACTAAAAATTGTTTTGGAAATGAAACAAATTATATCGGAATCGAAATTAAAATTTTATTCGGACTTAAACTACAAAAACAAACAAAAATAAAAGCCAAATGAAATAAAACCTATTTTTAAAACAAACCTAAATTAAAATAATTTAGGAAACCAAACGGAACTAAAAATCGCAATCGAAACTAAAAATTATTTCGGATTCGAACAAGATTAAAATTAAATTTAAAAAAAAACTGTTATTGTATTTAGTGAGCGCTAATGTAACTACTCCTGAAATACAGAAGAATCTAAATAAATTAGCAATATAATCCTAGAACAAAAGAATACAATATAATTAAAATTACGACAAAATTATTTTTAATGTATTAAGGTAATCGGCTACGTTAAAAACATTTGTTATCGACCACATTGGCAAATTTTTAAAAATTGTTGCTTGTAGTTCAGACTTTCCTCTTTCTAAAAAAGTTAATTTTTTCTAGAAAAAGGAAGGCCTAATCTATCATTCAGATCCATATATTTTCTAGATAAAATTTGTTTTTAACTTCAGTTTTCTCAAAACTTTAATTATCATAAAAATTATCCCCCGTTAACATATCTCAAAAACTGAGGTATTGGTATAAACTTTGTAATAATTTTAACTTATATGGGTTAATAATATGGTGTTTTAAATAATATGGACAATGAAAGGAACCAAAAGTGTTATTGTTGGTGAAATACTTTTTCATTTATAAGCATTTATAGAAAAATTAAGTTGTAAATTTACGGAAAAAATGCATATATACTTATACTTTTACCTATAACTTTTTTGCATCTGAAAATATTTCGTAGATTTTAGTTCATTTCATTCATCATTACATTCTATAACTTGTGTACAATGAAAAATAGGATTGCTACATTACCATTTTGTGTAGAGTGTTAAACGTTTTGGTTAAATTTGATTAAAATTTACTACAAAGTTACCTATTTCTCAAAATATATAATATTTTCAATAATTTTTGTTGTATTTATAGTACTTTGTTTTATAATTGACAATACGCCTAAAAACCATATTTTTTAAGAAATCCAATTTTTCAAAAATTTCTTCTGAGACGTAAACGGACACCTTAAATCTACTCCAATCGTAAGATGCAAAACTTTGCCTATAAATAACAGGCAATTTACAAAAAGTATTTAATCCCATCCAATTAAAATGATCAATTACTCACCTGTACAGTTGCATTCACTTGACTAATTTCTTTCGAATATTCCTCCAAGGACTTGAGCAGTTCCAACCGTTTCTGATCCCTTTTGGACACAAGATTCGAGCCGTCCTGTCTGATGTCCGGCATCGCGAAGGACAGTCCCAGGAGAACAGAGAACAACACAAAGATCCTCAAGGTAAACATCCGGCACCATTCCATACAGAGAAAGGAGGGATCAATGTTCCGGCCATAAAATCCGGCAACAGTATTCGCGGCAGCACGGGTTCGGGATTGTCCGGCCGAGCATGGGGAAAGGAGCGAAGCACTCACCTATTTCGAGGCTGGATAGCGAAAGACTCGTTCGTGGATCGCAGCATCTTGGCAAGTGAGTTTCCCAGCGCGAAGAAGAAGAAAAAAATGATAAATAAGTGAACGATAGAAGTTTTGATCGCGGGCTGGCTGTCGGGGTTACCAGTTTCGCAGCTCGGCGGAAATCGGTGGGCTTTGGCGATCTTTTAATTTTTTTTAACTGACAGCTTTCGATTTAGTATTTTCTCGTAAAAGAACTAAAGTATTGTAGTCGTGTAAACTCAGTAATTATGCTTCTAAAGAACAATATAGCATGATCTCCACATTCATCTGCCTTTGTACAGAGTAAATCATCTTTCATTTCCTTTTGTACAGATACTAACCTTATTATCAATGTCTTTATTATCTGTATATTGATACAAAAACGTATACAAATATAATTTTAAATACAATTACAACATACACAAAATACAAATGGCTTAATGCATAATAAAAATGTATACAAATACGAATATAAATATAATTTATACAAATACAAATATAATTATAAACCCAGGAACTGCCTTCTAAATAACAATACAGCATGGACTCCCCATTTATCTGCCTTTGTACAGAGTAAATTATCTTTCATTTCTTTTTGCACATATGTTAACCTTATTTTCTTCCGTATTATTTAAACTATATTTCAATGTGTTGATTAACAGGTACGATTCATTAATAATTTAACATATTGTGTTTGATTTACAAAACAGTAAATGATATCACAGTATAACATTTTTTACTAACGAACTTTTTACTCATTTGTTTACTTGATACGATTCATTAATAATTTAACATCTTGTATATGGTTTCGGTTTTTCATCGGAATTCTTGATCTTGAGAGTAGTTAAATAATTGGAGTTATAATTTTAATGACTGTGATAATCAAAATGTCCAAAATTGTCACTTGTATATTGATACAAAAAATGTATACAAATATACTTTTGACAAAAGTATACAAATATAATTTTGACAAATGTATACAAATATAATTTACACAAATAGAAATATAAGTATAATTATAAACCCAGGAACTGCCTTCTAAATAACAATACAGCCAGGTATCCCCATTTATCTGCCTTTGTACAGAGTAAATTACCTTTTATTTCTTTTTGTACATATATTAACAGTATTTTCTCCCATATTATTTAAACTATATTTCAATGTGTTGATTAACCGGTACGATTCATTAATAATTTAACATATTGTATTTGATTACTGTTTTCCATTGGTTTTATTATTCTTCATATTAGATAATTACAATTATAATTTTAATGACTATAATAATCAAAATGGCAATAATCTGTCACTTGTATATTGTTACAAAAAATTTATAGTAACATAATTTTAAGTACAATTACAACATACAAAAAGTACAACTGACTTGAGTTCCCTTATTAATTTTCCAATTTTCATCCAAATTGTATGATAACAATTATAATTTGTACTGAAATATGAGAATGGTACTTTAAAGTATCACCTTCTGACAGAATTAACGTCATAATTAAAAATGAAGAGATATACAGTGCTAATAAAAAAAGTCTTTAACGTTAAATTAGTATAAAGAATCAAGAAAAGAAATTTTAGATTTATACATGTACGTCAGCATATTTTCATCCATTTCTGTTTTAACAGAATTTTTTTTTTAAAATCAAGATAATATTAAACAGGATTTTACAAAATTTCATAGAATATATAAGCTATCATATACACTTCATCAATATAAAAATAAAATTCTCAAAAATTCCAACAAATTTGTATTATTAGAATAAAAACATTTAAATACGCTGAAATTTTTATAATCTTTCAAAACAAATTAGGAAAGATTATCAAATTTTGTTTTCTTGATCTATATTTCCATTTGTTTATTTATTATGAGAAAAGAACGAAGTAAAAAATACTTAACAAAAGTTATAAATGTTGTATAAAGTTATAAATGTTGAAATTTCTCACGAAATCGACCAATTTACAAAATGTAAAATTAAATTAATTTCCTTTTGTATGTATATTAATATTATTCTCCCTCCCCATATTATTTAAACTATATCTCAATATATTTGCCTACATATATTTGCATATATATTTTTGTATCTGTTTCTTGAATATATTTTATTATTATTTGATCGTGATTCTTCAATTGTTTTATATAATTTACAATATGTTTCTATTAGTATGTGAACTATTTTGTTTTATTTTTGTTTGTTTTTCCGTATTTACTTTTTTCCTCCATTTTTCTCTGCATTTGGGCCTATGTCCTTGTATTTGAAATTTATTCTACTATCATTTGTGAATTGACTTACATCTGCAAGCCTTGTGGTATACTTGTTGGCACACAAGGAGTTTACATTTAGAGAACCAAAAAAGAATTGTAAAAAAATAAAATTGGATTCGAGAATTTTACGAATATTCACTTTTTAGACTTTCTGAGCTAGGAAAATACGTTTTTAGAAAATGTCTGTCTGGGATAAGGATAATTCCAAAACTCTTTCAGCTAGAAGAAAGATATTTAGTCCTATGTCCTTGTATTTGAAATTTATTCTACTATCATTTGTGAACTGACTTGCATCTGCAAGCCTTGTGGTATACTTGTTGGCACACAAGGAGTTTATATTTAGAGAACCAAAAAAGAATTGTAAAAAAAAAATTGAATTCGAGAATTTTACGAATATTCGCTTTTTAGACTTTCTGAGCTAGGAAAATACGTTTTTAGAAAATGTCTGTCTGGGATAAGGATAATTCCAAAACTATTTCAGCTAGAAGAAAGATATTTAGTAATTGATATTTACACTAAATTTATTTCTGCAAAAAGTTTGAGCAAAATGTATTTAGAAGTCAGTCTGTCCTGCTTTTCAAATTGACATTATAATCACAGAACGAAAAGATATAGATGGATAAAATTCAGTACACAGATTTAATATCTATAGAGCACAAATCAATGAAAGATTGCGAGATAAATCTTTTAAAAAATTAATTAATCAGAAAGATAAGTATTAAGTCTAAAAATTTGAGAGGCCTTCAACTTTTGTCGGTTCATACTTTCAGAAGCATGTAAATGCGGTAACTCAAAATCGCACTAGCTTAGACATATCAAATTCTGGTTCACAGAGTTACAATTGCAGTCACAAAATAGCATACCGATTTTGTGATAGCAGTTGTAATTCTGTGTAAAATTTGGTTCCGATTCCTTAGGAAAAGGGCATTCAACTATAAATTCACCTTTATTAGAGAGTATACGAGAATGTTTTTTTTGGATATTATTTATTTCATCTGACTCTTAAACTAAAATTGAATTTATAGTGGAGACAAAAAAAATGGATATGAAGATTTCTGTAAATTCCACATTATTGAACTTTTGGGCACAGCAATGCTCAAAATTTCAATACGTATCCTCTGCCAAAAATAAATTACGCATTGAAATCCACCGAATACGTATTGAAATCCTACGAAATACGTAAAAAATATGTCTGAATCTCTATTAGCTACGTTTATGAACAAATTTCTCTAAGTAGAATGACAAATAGAGTTTGGTAATTGGTGGAAGTAACGAAGTTTAATACTTAACGAACTTGTCTTATATTGAGAATAGCATACTAACAGAAGCTGCGTACCAAGTTAACGTTTTATGAAAACAATTATGAATATTTCTCTGCAATTGCTCAAATTTTGTGTAAGAAAAAAAATAATTATAAACTCGAAGTTTTTCAGTAAGCTACGAAAACTTAAGAAGAACCACAAGTTTGGAGAGACTTTTTAAGATGTTAAGAAAAATTCCTGTTGAATTAATATCATAAATTAACTTTAGTTATTGTATTTATTAACTGTTGGAATGCAACTTTGCCCGGAAAACGATTCAAAATTATGATTCTCGTTTTTATTTACATCCGTGTTAATACTTTATTTAGTTAAGGGATTAAATAATAATTACTTCGGTTGTTACCAAAATTAAAGTTAAAATAAATATTAAAATACGATAAAAGCATTAAAAAGTAACACAACTTTAAAATAAATGAATAATATTTTGTTTTTTATAGAATGTTGTAGCATTTGCAGAAAGGTACTTGGAATACAGTGATGCAAAAATCACTAAAAATATAACTTCAGTTATCTCAAAACAATTGATTAAAGATTGAATTTAAAAATTAAAGAAATTTCCGACTCTTACATTGGCAGACCTTAATGATTACTTAATCAATTAGTGTATTATCATAAGTTACTCTTATTTGAAATTGTGCATCTAAACACTCTTGTTTTTATTCTGAAAAACAGTAATTGGTTTCTGAATTATAAATTTGTAAAATATGAAATGAAAGAAACATTAAAAATAATAAGTAGAAAAGGAAAGGTAGCATCAGTGATAAACCGGAATGTAATTGCAAAACACACAGACAAGAAAAGAACATTCCAAATAAAAGGTAGATCAGTAAGAAAAATATTGGAAGATGATTCATTTTTGAATTGACCCATTATTGAGAAACATTTTTCAGTCTGGCAGGTGCATTTCTTTCTGTTTATGTATCACTCGAGCATGCGCAGATACCGATGTCCAAGCAGAAAAGTGTGATTACAAATAATGCTTATCTTTTTATCTTTGACACTCCGTCAGTCACGTGCCTTTTTCAAAGAAATGTGGTCGTACTTTATCTGACAAATATACCTAAATATATTGCTACAATAAACTAATAATATTGATAAAAATACAATTATAAGTAGCTATAAATCAAATTCCTTGATGTAACATACATATTTTATTGTTTAGAAAGAATTAATGTATTATAATAATCATAAGAGTTTAAGTACTCAAATGGAAATAATCAGTTTCATGATTGATAACAATTAGTTTTATCAATAAATATAGCTTAGTCGATTTAAAAAAATACATTTTCTACACAGTTACATTTTCCCTGTTCGATTCACTTCCTCATTCCTGAGAATACATAGTGCTGGAAACACAAGTTTCTAACTCAATTTTTGCATGGATATCTAATTAAGTGTATTTTTTTCTGTTTTTGGCAAAGCTTGTTCTTTTTACAAGAAGAATTATCATTGTTGTTGTTATTAATTTCCTCTTTTTTCAAATAATTTTCTCTTCGAATCAATTTTTTTAGAGCACATGGCAGTGGATATTGGCAGGCTGCTGTATCCGGAACATACAATATAGTTTAACACAGTAATAAATTGATAATAAGAACTTAAAAATAGAAATTAGGTATTAACGTCAATTTAAAAAACACAAAATACAAAATGCGAAGAAAAATTTGGAAGTAAGATACATTTACTAAAGTGATCGCGTTGTATCTCACAGATAATCTACATTAGTTGCCTTTTCGAGTATCACAGTTGAAGCATGGAAATGAATACTAAAATTCCTTCCAAAACAAACTTGGAAGATAGTAAAAAAAAATTTTCTCTAAGACATAGCGCTATCTACTTATTGGAAAAAGAAATTATCAGGTATCTGTCGGATAAGGCGCGACTAACTAGAAAAAACTAGAACAACAATTATCAAATGGCAAATGTAACTAAATTTAGTGGTGAGAAAGTATCACTGGACAAATCGGATCTACAAATAATCCATTACCTTTAGAACAAATTAAATATCACTATAACTGTAATCATAATAATTATTAATTGCAGAATATTTTCAACTTTGTAATGATTTAGTCCGACAGATTTTTTATTCCAATTTTTTTTTTGTTTAAGTTGTAGTAGATAAAAAACTGAATAGTTGAACACAACAAATATTCATGGAATAGTCTGCCTAAATTCAAATTTAAATTAATGTAAAATATAAAAAATCAATTGGAATATTAAGATGATATAGAGTTTGGAAATTTTTGTACTTTTTGAAAAAAAAAGACAAAAATTGTAGAAATATTGTTTTCTGAATAATGTTTCCCCTATCAGAAAATATGAATAAGAAAAATTATACTTTCACTTCATTTAATTCAGAAAATATCAGTATAATAATAATAAAAAATTCGATCATACAAAAAAAGAACATAAGAAGTTTAATTTAATAAATATCTATTTTTTGAGGGGCTGGGGGGTAATGAGTTTAAAGTAAGAAAATCTCCATTTTTCAAAAACAAAAATGCATTTAAGTATACATTTCTGTTTTTTAAAACACAACATTATAATTTTTACAGTTTTGTACTAAATTAAAGTTTCAATTTTAAGAAAGGAATTAAAAAATAATTTTACATAATTTCTCATTGATTTTCGAATCATTTTGCTACTTATTATATATTACTTATCATGAATTTGGAATCACATCTAATTTTTGAAATATTGAAGTATTGTATCTAAATTTTTATAATCCATTTTTAAAAATATGTATCAACAGGCTAATTTTAACAATGTCAATATCCATACTCTAATTTTTATACTCCATATTAAAGAACCTTTCATGATTTTTGATTTCCAAAATCTGAGAAAAAACAGAAAGAAATGAAGAAAGACCCATGATTCATTTTTTTTATTACATGCTCGCCAAATGTCACTTTTAAGTTCAAAAAGTGTACGTATCGAGGAAAAGTGTGGATTGTGTTATATACATGAGAAGTTTTCAAACTATTTAATGTATCATATAAAAAAAAGATTAGGTCTTAAGAAAATAATTCTTGAAATAATTACCATCACTGATTTAAAAAATATATTTATTTATTTCTTCACTTTATACTTCATTTGCGATCATAAAAATCATAGGTTCCCAGCGTGAGCGATTGCACCTCCTTGAGGGCGTTTGTGGCTTTCAGGGGGACGGTAAGACGCAGAGAAAATTAGGGGGCGTTGATATGGCATGGAGGGGCGGGAGAAGATTAACCAAATACAGTCTAAAAAAAGACAATCCCGCTGATAATTCATTTCTATCACATATGCGAAAATTCACATATTTCCATGTGAAACTTCACTGTTGAGAGAAAAAGATGCCTTGCTAATGTATACGGTTCTGTGGCTTTATGCACCAAAACTAGAATTCGATGTCTTTAAATTTTAACAAAAATACTTTTAATATAATTAAGTATGCGTTTTCATGGTTCTCTGAAACTGTCAATTTATTTATTTAGAAAGCAATAGTTTATTTTGGATTATTTCGTATCATCCAAACCCCTGCCTGTCCTTATGCAAAATTTTTTATTCCTCTTTTTTAAATAAAGAAAAAATTCAATAGCGTTTCAGTTCCAACAACATTCTATCTATTAGTAATTTTTTTTATTTAATTCTTGTTTTCACCATGCATTATGTATGCTCTTATTTCCCTGGAATGGAAGGGCGGTATTGAAATATTTGCAAGAAAAGGGGGCCCCAGTTCAAAAAAGGTTGGGAATCTCTGATATAAATGTTTTTGGTTATTTCTTTGTATTGGCTCTATTTATTTTTCAAATTTGTATAAAAATTAAAGATAATTTGTAAGTTGAAAATAAGTGATTAATTTAATCAACCATTTCTCCAATCTGTATTTCATAAGTGCTAAATATGTTTAAAAAATTATATTTATATTTTAATATTACTGCAGTCAAAGTCTGGCGCAGATTTTTTTCTTCAAATATCAATGAAAGAAAATGCGCAATATTGAATGATTAAATTAGTAGATCGAAAAAAAATTTTTTTGATATTATTTTATCTTCAAACCTATCAAAATTTGAAGCAATTATGTTGGAAAATGAAAGTTTTATATCATTTCAAAGCTTTAAATTATTTCAATTTTTAAAAATATGCTCGCTTTCGTTGTTCTATTTTTATTGGCATTAATTGAAAGAATGATTTTAATGTAATCTAACTACATTTTAATTGATTTATAGAAACACTTTGACTCCGAATTTAGCTTTTATATGATTAAAAAAATATGATTTAATCTTAAGTTTGGAGACTTCCTAGAATAACAATCAAGTAGCGGTCATAAATTTCATATTTTTTTACAGTTACTGCTTCACGTTTTTCAATTAACTGGCAATTGATGAAGTCGCGGTACCAAGATGCTAAATTTCATTGATGAATCATTTATCTGAAATTGTTTGCTCCGAGGTAAGTTGGGCTGAAAGTTCTATTAAGTAGCATTAATTGAAAATTTAATTCAGGTGATAGCCCGAATTAGATTATCAATTAACGCACTTTACAGCATATAACATTTTTTTCATGCTCTTATCCTTCGGATTACTTCCAAAGCGCAGTTCCAATTTGATTTATTAACTTATTTATATCAAAAGAATGAAAACTAAAATTTCGCTTGATAAATTAATTTTTTGAGCGAATGAATTAATAATCAGAAAATAATGCATAATAAAAATTGTATAAATTGATTGTGTTTAATTTATTGGCAGATGAACTGCACGCATTAATTTTTTACATCTTCCATTGGATAGTTGTTTCATTCTGCTAAATAATCTTCCATTGTCTTTCGATTAATTTATTTTTTTCTTTATTTATACTTTTATTAATTTATACTTTTCAAGTGTAAATCGCAGTTTCTGATTATGCTGTTCGGTAACCATTTTCAAAAAGTGCATTTAAAAAAAGAAAGCAGATATAAAGTAGAATTAAATAATGTAGCAGCTGCTAGTTTAACTGATTAAAAGTCAGTTAAACTGGTTCAAAAGAATTAAAATTAATATTCCGCTTAATAATTATTTGAGCGAATGAATTAATAATCAGAAAATAATGCATAATAAAAATTGTATAAAATAGTTGCTTTTTATTTAATTCATTGGCAGATAAATTGCACGGATAAAGGTTTTACATCTTCCATAGAATAGCTAGCTGTTTCATTCTGTTGACTAATCTTCCATTGTTTTTAAATTGTTTTGTTTTTCATCGATCTCTTTTTACGAGTAAATTACTGTTTATAATTGTGCCGATCTTAATCCGCTTTAAAAAATTGCATTTTAAAAAAGGAAAGCAGATATAACGAGGAAATAAATTATGAAACAATGCAGCAGTTGGCACTTGAACTGATTAAAAGTCGGTTTGTTTCTAAGTATAAAGATGTAAGGTAGAGCTCTGTTTTTTTCCCTTTCTCCTGTGACCGAGACGCTAACAAAAAATTATAATATATTATAACATGTATGATATTTATTTTAATCGTGAAAACTATATACATCTGTTATTGATATAAATTATCCTTATATATTATGAAATAAGAAAGCAAATCGATTGTTGGCAAAATTATAAATCCACTCTATCCATAAATCAATTCAATTCCAGTTCAATCCATAAAGATATTTTTATTAATAAATGATATTTTCTTACCTTTATAAATGATTATAATAAACAATCTTCTCCTCCTTTCATATTTTAAATTGAGATTTTTTTATAACAACCTTCTTTTTTAAAAATGAATCCATTCGTTGTTACTCAAGAATATATCAATTAAAATCAGGAATTTATTCATACTCATAAAATGAATAATAAAACTCGGATAGATGAAAAAATAATAATTTGTGCGAATCCACATAGTTTTCGATTGAAACATAAGGACTAGCTTTTTATATTAAATTATCCCTGTAATCAGTGGCAATTCTAAAAAGACATTATATAGAAAACTACGAACTGTCGATTTGTAACTAAATGTTTATTGGTCTTGAATGTACACATATCTCATATATAGATCCTACTCATGAAATCATAAATTATATTCAAATATTTTATTTACTTTTAAATATATAAAATTCATAATTCACTGAATGCAGTCATGCATCTCATTAAATTTTCCTATTCGCCCTGATTTCGTATTCAATAGCATGGAGTATCTTAGAGAAAGACTTTTTTGTTTTCTGAAGTTAGTAGTTTCGCGTTTAGGATATATGGATGATTATATACCATCAAAAATAAGAAATGACCTATTTTCAATGTATCAAAATTAGATTTGTTACCCTTCAATTGAATTATGATATATTTCACTATTATTAAACTTCAAACAATTTTAATCATATATATAATTTAGCGTAATATTCAATAATAACTTTAAATTTCTTATATAAAATTAACAGTATGATTCTCACTAAAACGTAACCAAACAAATAATTGTAATATCTATTCCTCATAAACAAACTGTTTTTTTTTAAAGAAATCTATGCATCTATGGATCCATGTAATATTTAAATTCTAAAACATGAAAAGATAGAATAATTGAATGCTTTTGAAACAAGATAACTTATAACAAAATACAATTTTCACGCACATTTAACTCTGTACGCTTCTGAACCTCACTAGAATGAACGCGGAAGTAAGAATCAGTAAAACTAATTATAAAATGAAGATAATTAGATAAATAGAAGGAAACACCTGTAAACATGCAAGAAACTGTATAGATGTAACAAATACATGGATATCAGATGAAAGAATTTTGTTCCATCAACTCTACCATGTGTTAAATACCATCTGTTTCAAAGACTAGTGTTATGAGCAAACAGATGTTTGCTAACAAGGACGAAACATTCAAATTAGATGGCTTTTATTTCCGATCCCTGATTCTTAGTGGCTTTAATTAGGAAAGATATAACAGTATTTTTTGTAATGATGGCTGTTAAGTGCAATTACTTCTTCCTTTCAATAACATTAAAAAAGACATGTTATATTATTTTTAACATTGGATATCATATCATTTTTTAAAATTCCCGGTTGCAATATGTAATCAGCCCCCCGAAATCGCTTGTAACGTAATGATTTGTTGATATCTGCGACACATAAAACCAGAGTGACGACACTTTAAAAATAATTAATGGTGTAAACTTATTAAAGAGGAGTATTCGATTCGCTAATGAGAATTTGATATTTTAATGGTTATTTGACGCTCATTAGAACACCTTTAATGATGGCCCCGACTGTCCTCTGGACGTAATTAGAAATAATCGCGAAAGAAAGTTCATTTAAATTAATTAACGGTCCAATTAATTATTCTCGCCTTTCATTGTCAGGCCCGTATTCTGATTAGTTTATGGAATGGCATTGTGTTTGTTTGCCGCTGTGTGCGAGGATCATGAGAGTAATTCGCGGAATTCTCTTTGATGTGGAAACAGAATAAACTTTCGTTGCAACTTACAAAGCATATTAACATTTGCATTAAGGACGAAAAAAAAAATCGCTGTCAACTTTTTTACAATGTCTGACAAAAACGGAGCTATTCTTTTAAATGGCTTCTTTATCTGCTTTCTGAAAAAAACTTTTTGAAAGTAGGAGATAAAATTAATTTAACACTTATTTAATTATTTATAAATTAACTCAATTAAACAAATCTAAATGTCAAGATAATTTAAATGTTTAAATTCCCGTAGTTGAAATATTTTCCTAAAGGCAGTTTTTTTTTTTTTTGTCAAGCATTTTTCAATTCCTTCTATTAATTTAAATTCTCCCTATATATACTTATATACTTTGTTCAACTTTTCAAACGTTTATAAAATACCTTTTATTCCTTCACTTGAGTTTAAATACATTTTTTAAAACTTGTAGTGGATGACACTTGATGTTAATGAAGTTTTTGTTTTCAAATATTAATTCATTAATTAAATTTAGTTAACTTTTAATACATTAAATCGAGTTTAGCAATTTGTAAGGAAAATTGAAATCGACAGGCAGTAACTCAATCGGTAAAATGCAAGGATTTCAGTAATTTTCACTTGACGGTGAAGAGATCAAGTTCAATTCGTGCGAAAGTAAATAATTTTTTTATAAATTAATTAATTTTAATTTAATATGAGAGTAAGAATTTCTCTTACGTGAGATATTTAGCAGGATATAAATATAGGAATTATATTTAGCTTGTAGATCGACGGAGAAAAATTTCTTTTGTCACTTAATATTGTGATTCTGTCAGATGTATATACATATTTATATTAATAATAATTATTTAATAAAAAGTAACTAAAATAATTTTTTTTCTTTTTTGGCCCAACTAGGAATTGATTTATTTTTTATATTACTTGTTATGAAGTAAAACTATGTAAATGTAAATATTATGGAGGAATTTTCACAACTAGTAACAAATTCAATTTTAATTTTATTTTATGTATAATTTTTATTTCTTTGATAACTTTAGTCATACAAATACAAATAAAATATATTAACGCTATACAAAAAAGAACTTATTTTGAAAGGTTTTTATCAAAAAACCTTTATAAAGTAGAGCATAATCTTAATTTTATGCTTACTTAATTGTTTATATTTTAAATTTATTCAATTAAACAATTAGGAATGCCAAGATGTTATAAATGTTTAAGTATCATATGTTAAAATACTTCCTCAAAAGCAGTTTCTTTTATCACACATGTTTATTGAATAAAAATAAGGAAATAAAATTATTAACAAAGAATGTTCACAAATAGGGACATATATAATTTTGATTTGTCTTTATGTATAATTTTTATTTCATTTATAATTTCGGCGGTACAAAGTATAAACAAAAAATGCAAAGCCATACAAAAAAGGGCTTTTCTGTTAAAAGGCTTCCCTTCTTTAAAAAAATCATCCCGAAACTAAATATTATAGAAAAAAGATGTCATAAATTTTTGGAATTTCAATTATTCAAATATTTCCACCTAAAAACGTGTGTTTGGAAAGTAAAAATAAGGAAACGAAATTAATATGATAGAATTTTGACAAAGAAGAATAAATTAAATTTTAATTTGCTTTCATGTATATTTTTTATATCACTGAGATTTTAGTCATACATGTTAACCTCGTTTGTATCAATGATAATTCACTTTATTTAAATTCGCTATCATCAGAAAGAAATTATATTTATCAGATTTAGGAATGATATGGTAATAGTCAGTTTACCTTGATGTTATTCTGTAAACAATATAAAATCGGCTTAATTGCATACACAGCATATAATAAAAGGCCAGACATCGTGAAATATTTCAAATTAAGGTTCAAATTATTATTTGTTCGTTTTTCAAATTTGAATTAAATCTTCAGGATATGAATGTTTATCTCGTAGAATAAATGATTCTCTAAAAAAACCCCAACCAAAATTTAAGCTTAAAGAAACGTTCTCTTTTTCCACTTTTCTTAATGAATAAAATATTGAATCACAATAATGAGACTAATTTGGAAGAAATCATCTTTACGGAAAAAATAAATACATTTATATAAATATAATTTATTAATATTCTTGTAATTTTTGAACAAAAAGTAAATAAAAACAAGTAAAAAAATAAAATGTTTTTGTAATTTCTTTTAATTTATTGAGGTTTCAGTCATGCAAGTTAAGCATTAATCAATCAATGATAATTTGCCTTTTTTGATTTCACATCAAAACATTTCATTCATCAGATTTGGAAAGGATATGCAAGTAAATATTTTACGGCGATATTATTTTGTATTTAATATGAAATATTCTCATTTGTATGGTGCAAATATGTAATAAAAAGCCAAACATCTTAAAAAATTTCAAAAATTTTCGAATTTCAAATCTGGTTTGTATTTTTCTTAATTTAATTAAATTCCTCAAATAGGAGCATTCAGATCTTTGAAATAAATAGTTCACTAAACATATATAAATAAACTTTAAGTAAAAAATAAACTTTTTTACATTTTATGAATTACTCAATATACAATGATGGGATCAATGTGGGAGAAATCACATTTATTAAAAAATAAATACGTTTATATAAATGCAATTCAGTAACCTGCTTTCTTTTTTTAAACAAAAGTAGCTAGTGTTTCACAATTTTTAAACACGTTTCCCCAGATTAAAATTAAAAAATAATGGTAATCTTAATTCAGGAATTAACAGGTGGAAATATGAGACTTGTTTGAAAGGTCAGAAGTTTATATTTCAATGACACATCTTATAAGATTAAAAGAAGTCTCTAAAATTTAGAATGACCCAATCCCCAAAATTAGAACACTTCTTCAAAACTTCTTATTGACTTTCCAAAAGAAAAAGGAAGAGAGTTGGGAAATGAAACCATTTCCCACGCCTTACGAAACTTCATTACTGTATCAATTTCCCTTGTGATGTTCGCCGCATCTTGTATTTCTTTTAATTTATTTTTTAATTTTGCGGTTCGTTGATTGATGATTTTGATGAAGAAGAAAAAAAAACGAGATTAAATTCAGTTTGGTGAATTTTCACCAGATTTGATTTGGCGGAAAATTGCTTTCAAAAGAAATAACTCACAGGTTATTTTCCTGTTCATTACTGCTAGATAACAGGTGAGTGGAATTGGTTAGATTGTATTTTATAATGAACACAATGTAACTGAACAGTGCGGTGATTAAACTTAATAGAAAAGTTGCAACAATGTATACATTCCTTTTTCGATTTTTTTATTGTAGATTTCATACAATGTTATTACGCCTTTTGTTTAACTTATTTATTACTTTAACTATTTTCATTAATTTGGAAAAAAAACGTTTCTTTTGTTAAATTTTGTAAGGAGATTTATTTCTTAATAGATTTTTCCAAATTTATAAATAATAAAATTACAATTTAATTTCAAAAACAGAATTCTTTTGGGAAAATAAATATTAGAGTCTATATTATTGTTGAAAAAGAAATAGATAATATTTTTAAAAAGGAAATTTTTACTTAAATAAATCGTTTGAAAATTACGCAAAAATTAACTTATAATTTTTAAAAAAAAGTTGAAAGTTTTCATCGCAAATAAATATTAGACTGTTTTAAATGATTTCTCCCCAAATTAAAGTTCATAAATACATACTGATCAATTGCTTGAGTAATCTAACGATGAATGCTATTTATTAAAATAATTTCTTTTATAATAAGAGTTTAATATTTTATAAATGATTCTAAGAAATTTTTATACATATTTATATACATTTACAACACAATATTCGAAAGTTTTTACATATGCATTAATATTACAAAAATATATTAATGGCTAAAATAATCATAATCACTTTCTACTTAATTTGTTTCTAATTTTTTTGAAATATTTATCTATTTTAATTAGCATTTTAGTAAAAATAAATTTTAAGAAATACTTTAAATTTTTTTAATTCTTTAATTTGTTTCGTGAAAAACGAATTTTCACTCACGCACGCTCACACACACACATTTATGCATGAGAGAGAAAGAAAAATAGATATATATTCGTATAACTTTGTTTCTCTTAATATTTTTTAAATGACTAAACGCAGATTTCTGAGCTGCATTTCACTTTACACTATTTTATAAATTCATCGCAAGTTATATTATCTATTAACACTTAACCTAAAAAAGTATAATCTTCCAATATATTTTATTGTTTGGCAATTAATTAAAAAATTATCTGAAATACCGACATTAAAAATTGTAACTGAATTATCCTTCATTTCTGCTTTAGAAGTATACTAAATTTAATTTTATACATTACCAGCGGGTGACCGAGCTTCGCTCGGAGAAAACAGGTATCGAAGATAACTCGAAGATTTAAATTTTCAATTCTGATTTATCAAAACAATACATGCCATAAGAAAATTTGTGAAACCATTGGTGAAAAGATAACCGGTTAAAGTGCACCATTGTAAACTATTCTAAACAGAGTTAGAGTTTCGAAAGGGAACTATTCTATACAAAGGTAAAGTAAAG